>CM059192.1:59539435-59561623 GCA_030323885.1 Branchipolynoe longqiensis
GCTATGCTCGACGAACTGCTTCTTTACCAGCGTTTAAAATTTATTTTTCTTACAGAAAAAACTCACTCGCTCTGATAAATGTGGGAAAGCCCAGTACTTCCTTCCTGAGGCTAAAACATAGCGGAACTTAGATCATTACAAAGAAAATCCACATGGAAGTGTTCTATTAGCAGAACTGGCGTACTATATGGAACACGCACAAGCCAAAGAGAAGAAACTCAAAACCATCGAAGCCACTTTAATAAACGCTTTGTTGATGGTTGGTGGGTTGTTGGAGTTTTACGTCCTGCCAACATCTTATGTCATATTGTGAGGGGTACCGACTTGTGACAGTGTGCACCCATGGTGACTTTATAGTGCTGCCCCACTGGGAAATCAGGTCACCGGTACCCTGACCCGATATCCCACTTCTCAGTCACATTATCTTGACACTGAGCTAACCAGTCCTTGCCCTCTCCTAATAATGCCGAGCGCCAGGCTAGGTAGCGACAAGTAGCAATTTTGTAAGTCATTGGTTTGCTGTTTAGTGTTGATAGTCTTCTGGTAGTAATGGCTGCTCTTGCCGACAACATCAGTTTCGCTGGTTGGGTTGAGTTGTTGGTTGGTTGTTGGAGTTTTATGCCCTGGCAAATTCTAAGGTCATATCAGGACGGGTACCGACTTGTGACAGTGCACAGTCGTGGCAGTATACAGTTATGGTGACTTTATAGTACTGCTCCAATACGGTGCATCGTCCAACAATACCACACTCAGTCACATTATCTTGATGTAGAGCAAGCTATAGTCATTGCCCTTTTCTATTAATGAAGTACAGTAGAGTCAGTGACCAGGGTCAATGTTGGTAAAGCTACATCAATCAATCAATAGTTCCGTCCTCTAGTCGAGGGTTGGATGCAATGGTTCTCCACTTGTCCCGATGTTGTGCTGTTCTGATAGACTGTGAATAATTCAAGCCTGTCCACTGTGAAATATTTGTAAACCATGATGTTCTTGGTCTCCCTCTCCCTCTGCTGCCATTCACCTTCCCTTCCAACAATGTACGGTATATTGAACTCTGACGAATGATGTGGCCAAAATAAATAAGTTTCTTTGTCTGTATAGTGGCAAACAAGCTTTTCTTATTTTTAATTTTTCTGAGAACTTCTTTGTTGGTGATCTTCTTTGTCCATGATATTTTCATCATCCTTCGATAAGTCCACATCTCAAATGCTGCTAAACGTTTGTACATTTTCTTAGAGATTGTCCATGTCTCTGCCCCATACATTAGAGTAGACCACACATAACACTGAAGAATACGCTTCCTTGTTTGTATTAATATCCACTTAAAGCTGCATAATTCGATTAACCATCACATTTTCGAGAATAAAGCCCTGACCTAGATTTGATTATACATAATATTTTTGATCAAATTCAGGTAGGTTAAACATTTATTTCAGTTTGTTGCTCCAATCCTACACTTCTAGTATATTTTGGTACATTAGTTGTTTAATCTGGGGAAATTTCAGTCGCAGGCGACTGGTCTTCCTCATTCCACTGCTCCTTGACCTATCCGAATAATGTCGAGCGCCTGGCTAGTAAGTGACAAGTATCAATTTTTAAGTGATTGGTTTGACTCGACCAGGATTTGAACCCACGATCCCATGATCTACCAACACGGGAGACGGACGCTCTAACTCATTCGGCCATCCCGTCTGTGTTCAAAAACGTGTATCCAAAGCCAATATCCAACATTTTGGTGTTCATACCAAATTTAATTGTCGGTGTGTCTACCGAATTTGGCATGTTTTCATTTAAAATATACCCAACGTTTAAGTTTCAAAGTAAAGTTTCATTATACACATAATAAAATGCACAATACAAAACACTTGTGATGGGATCCAACAATGGGTGGGTTTCTCACATTTGGTATTGGTGATTGGATCCACTGATTTCATTATTTACACGGTATATATATATATATATATATATATATATCTGTGTATTGGAGATATGTTATATCTTTTTGAAAAAAAGAAGAGAGAAAGACAAAGGAAGAAAGAAATGTTTAAAGACAATTCTAGAATCATGCAATACCATGTGATGCATATTCAGCGAGTGACTAATAATTTTATTGAACTGGAATTGTATGCAGTTACTATTCGCGACTGACAGCATGATGATGATGATGACTATTACAACTAACCGTTCATTTATATTAAGCATCTATTATTGTTCAAGATTTTCATTTGGTTATTATTGCAACTATGTACCAACAAATTGTACTGAATGGCCGGAAGACCAGCGCTCTGCCGCTGACAAAAGGCATTATTCACTGAATAAACTACATTTAGTAACAAAAAATAGTTCGATGAAAGCATCAAATTTTCAAAACCACAAATCTTTGCACATTTGATCCTGATATTCAAATTGGATACGTGTGCGCTTATTAAACATTTGGTCCTGCATATGAGGGCATACTAAATCAATTTAATAGAACTTGTTACTGCTGAAGCCTATATTGTCAGAATTGTTATGTGATTGCCTAAATTAATTGGACATGAATGTACTTCAATGAAACAAAGCAAAACAAAATGAAGGCAAAAACCTTCCAATACAAACCAATGCAAACCAAATACAGAACCACGTTAAAGCTGCATTGTCCGATGAAGCATCAACGTTTCAAAATCAAAACAATTATCTAGATTTGATTCTACATAGCTAACTAAGATACTGATGCACTTATTACGTATTTGTTGCCACATAGAAGGGGACACTGAGTCGATTTAATAGAACCCGTTACTGCAGAAACCTATGGTATCAGAGTTTTGGCGTGCTTGGCAAAAATATTTTCATATCTTTGAATTTCAAATATCTCAAAAGGTAGCCATTTCAATTCAAAGTTACTTCAAACTAAAGTAAGGTAGATTATAATGATCAATTTAATATATTTATCTCAGAAAAATGTCAGAAACTCAAAACCATCGGACTATGCAACTTTAACCACCCATATATACAGAAACAGAGCACACTCACTACCAACACAAATCTAACCAAAAACAAAACAAGAACACCAAACAACCGCAAACTACAAACCCAACACACAGACATAATAAACCAAAAAAAGCGCATTAGCAATGAGAAATGATTACAATATCAAGTACATAGTCAAGTAGTCACCTGACACTGACAAGAATAGTGACTGATGCTGCACATAAGGCAGCATGAGTCATGCACACCCATTGTACAAAGTGTCCTGTGCTGCACAGAAACAGCACAGGATACTCTCCCAAACCATGTGTAAAATTCCAGAGTGCATGTAATACGGCTGGAAGACCAGTGCTCTGGCACTGACACTATACTTTTTCAGAAGAATAAACACTTGTGGGGAAAATAATTCTAAAGTTAGCTATTTAAAATGACAGTTACTCCAAACTAAGGTAAAGTTTGGTTTGTTTTTTTGTTGGTTTGGTAGAATTTTAAAGTTGCATGGTCGGATGGTTTTGAGTTTCTGTAATTTTTCTGATTAAATATATTAGATGAATCACTAGTGTCTACTTTACTTTAGTTTGAAGTTACTTTTATTTTAAATTTTTAGCTTTTTAGATATTTGAAGTGAAAACGTGGAAAATTAGTTTTGGCAAGTTTGCGAAAACTGTGACACCATAGTTTTTCGTAACATGTTCTATTAAATTGACTCAGTATTCCCTTCTATGCAGAAACAAATGTTCAATATGTGCATCAGTATCTAAGTTAGATATGTAACAATCAAATCTAGATAATTATTTTGGTTTTGAAAATTTCACATTTCATCGGACTATGCAGTTTTAATCTTTGAACATAAAAGTGAGTTCAGACTAATGCAAAGTGGATTCTAATAATGAACCTAATATACCGAGCTAAATATAATGGAAGGAAACTCTAAACCATCAGATTATGCAATTTTAAGTCTCTGATTGGACTCAGCTGCGGGGGAGGGACAGGAGGGGGGGAGGGGGAGGTTGGTTTGGGGGAGAGGGGGGGGGGGAGTTGGAGGGGGGATGGAAGGGGACGTGGAAGGGAGGATGGGCAGGGAACGTGGGAGGGGAGGGGGAGGGGGAGTGAGGGAGAGGGAAAGCTGGAGGGAGATGGAGAGGGGCGGGGGCGAGGAAGGGAAAGGGGGGAGGAGAGGGGGAAGGCGGTTTGGGAGGGGGAATGGGAGGGGAGAAGTGAGGGAGGGGAGGGGGGATGGAGAAAGAGGGGAAGGTGGGACGGGGAGGGGGAGAGGGAAGGAGAGGCGATGGGGAGAGGAGAGGAAGGAAAAGGGGAAGAGAGGGTATGGGGAGGCGGTTTGGGAGGGGGAGGGGAGAGGGAGAGGGAGAGAGGCGATGGGGAGAGGGAGGGAGGGGGAGGGACGGGGAGGGGGGTGGAGTGGGAGGGGGAGGGAGGGGAGGGGGGTGGGGAGGGGGCTTTAGAGATGAGAGGTTGGAGAGGGGGAGGAGGAAATAGCGGTGGAATCGAACTCATGACCTCCCGTTGGGGAAGCATACACTGTTCAGCTAGACTAATCCATCGGGTTATCCCCGAAATAAAATAAAATACTAGCCTTAGGTGAAGACTCAAGGTATGTTATCAATCGGAGATATGCTAGGTGTGTGTGTTTGTGTGGGTGCATGGGTGGATGGGTGGATGGGTGGGTGGGTGGGTGATAGGGTGTGGATGTAGGAGGGGTGGAGACGTGCTGGTAAAACAGGGAGTATTCAATGAATGCATAGACTGCATGCAAGCATGTCCGTTATGATAAAGCCATCGGTAATGTAAGCAAGTCGACTCTGGGGTCGTTGGCATGTGGCGGGAGTTGCAAACAAATCACCGGGTTTCTATTGGGCCACGTTGCATTAGAGGATATGAAGAGTTCGGGCACAAAACCCCATAAACGCCAATCCAAAAATTGAGATAAATATTGGAAATCAAACCTTCAAAAAGTTAATTTTTTTATATTCCTACTTTTTAGTTCATTGCTCCATAATCATGTGATGTTAACGAAAATGGAGTGAGAACTAAAATTATTTTCAGGTAAAATATTTGTATTTAAGCTACAGTTTGGGATTGGCGTTTACTGGGATTTGCGCCTGAACTATTCATATCAATGTGAGTATTCCGCAGTGCATTATCGGAATATAAACAAGACGACATTCCCCTCTCAGTTTCTTCCTCCGTTAGCTAACAGACTCACCATCTATATATTATGTACTCCAGGATATAGTTCCAATTTCCTCCACTGCGGCGCCACCTGCGATTAGCAATATATATATGTATACTATACAAAGTATACCTATAGCATATATATCATCTATCTAAAGTATATACAGTATATAGCATATTTATAGTATATATGATATATATACTACGTATACTATTTATACCATACATAGCCTACTATAAATAGTATATATAGTATATACGCTATATATGTTACATATGATATATATGTTATACATACTATATATGTTATGTATGCTATATATATGCTATATATGCTATGTATATTACATATACTATATATTCTTAATATTCTATGCACTATATATACTATATATACTATATATACTATATATATACTATATACTATATATACTATATATACTATATATACTATATATACTATATATACTATATATATACTATATATATACTATCTATACTATATACTATATATATATACCATGTATACTATTTGTAATATATCTATTATTAAAAAAGTATTATATACTATGTATGCGATATATATGGTATGGATAATATGTACTATATATTCTATTATACTATACATAATATATATACTATATATACTATATATACTATATATACTATATAGGATATGCATTCTATATATACTAAATTCCTTTACCAGTTATAGCGTTCAATATAACGATTCCCTTCGTGATATCTGTTGGAAATTGATGTGCAATGTAAGTGTCCAAATAAAAATCGAATTTAAGGACCTATGCAATGCGACACTGATAGATCACATCGAAATTTACTTGTTTAAACAAAAAAAAATTGAACAAATACATATATATTGTCAACAGGTTGGAGAGCTTACCTCGTTTTAGTTATGGTGGCCATTTGACTCTGGAACTTTATATCGGATTAATGTGCAGTTTGACAAATCTAGTTGTGGCACACTGAGTCTTGGGAAGTTTGTATAATGGAATACATTACTAGAAAGCAACACATTATATCTAATTATCTTAATGCAAATAGCCCATTTAGTTGCTGCAGTAGTTAGTAAATTATCAATGAATATTAGTTATTAGGAAATATTTCGTTAATTCCAACAAATGGCTACTGGCTAGACTTGTCCATGTTAGTGCTGTGTCGGTATAGCCGTACATCCCAATCAATAGGAGTAGCGCCAGTCAACCATGGGTGTATTATATTGGGCTGTAGCACACTCAGAAACTTCCATCTGCTTTTGGAGAAGGTCATGTGGGAACAGTTGTCTATCTAGCATCCAGATACATGAATTCATTACCAAAAAATATATATATCGGTGGGGGGGTATGCACGCCTTTTGGCTCTGTCATGATCCCTTCTTTGACAGAAGACAGCGTCTTGATATGACCTTAGATGTTGCGAGGACGCTAAACTCGAGCAGCCAAGCAGCCAGACTAGGGGTTCGGGTGGAGACCTATCTCTGTCCCCTGCCCGATGTGTCCTGCATACACATGGCCCTTCTCTGCGCGCTGATTGGCCATTTGTGGACCACGTGGGACTCTTGCCCCCTCCCCCCTCCCCCCCCCCACACACACCCACCTCCGCCGGCTCGTATTGGCCAGATCGATAAAGCACCAAAGCACGGGTTGGGGTGGGGTGTGTGTTGTGTGTGTGTGGGGGGGGGGGGGGGGGGGGGGGTGAGAGCACGGGGAATGGAGGGAGACAAGGGGGAGTGGGGATGTGGGGGTCAGTGGGGGAGTGGTGGGAGTGGGGGACGTGGGGGAGTGGGGGGAGGAGTGGGGAGTGGGGGAGTGGGGGAGAGAGGGGAGTGGGGGGAGGGGGGGGTGTGGAGAGGGGGATTGGAGTGGGGGAGTAGTGGGAGTTTTGAGTGGGGTAGTGGGGCGTGGGAGTTGGGGAGGTGGGGAGCGTGTGAGGAGGTTAGGAGGTGGGGATGTGGGGAGTTAGGGGATGGTGGGGAGCGTGGGGTGGTGGGGGAGGTGGGAGGTGGGGAGGGTGGGGAGGTGGGGAGATGGGGAGGTGGGGAAGGTGGGCAGGTGGGAGTGGGCAGGTGGGGAGGTGGGGAGGTTGGGAGGTGGGGAGGTGGGGAGGTGGGGAGGTGGGGAGGTGGGGAGGTGGGGAGGTGGGGAGGTGCGGAGGTGGGGAGGTGGGGAGGGGGTTCTGCAGTCCCGGTAGAGCTGGGTAAGAGTCAATATTTGTGTGTTTTACAGATACATCGGTTCACCAGGGGGCATTCAGGTGCGGGGCGCTGGCGTCTCACCAGCGTCCCGTCTCCAAGATGGCCACCAACACCAGACGCGCTTTGTGGTTGTGTCTGCGGGAGGGGGGTGATGTTCTTTTTTTGTGAGTGAAGATGGGTTTTTGTTGGACGGTGGGTATTTGGGTTTGTACGCTATCTATACATTTTCTGTTTCGCTTCAATATTTTTCTTATTTGTGCATTTTCTATGAATTCTTGTTTTGCTTGAATATTTTCTGTTATGCATTTTCTATGAATTGATTGAATATTTTCCGTTTTTGAATTTTCTATGCATTTCTATTTTGTTTGATATTTTTTGTTTGTGTATTTTCTATAAATTTCTGTTTTGTTTCAATTTTTTTCTGCATTTTCGATAAATTCCTGTTTTGTTTCAATATTTTCTGTTTGTGTATTTTCTAACATTTTCTGTTTTGTTTCAATATTTTCTACTTGGGTATTTTCTATCAATTTCTGTTGCGCTTCAATATGTTTCTGTTTGTGCATTTTCTATGAATTGATTAAATATTTTCCTGTTTGTGCATTTACTATACATTTCTACTTCGTTTCAATATTTTCTGTTTGTCCCTTTTCTATAAATGTCTGTTTTGCTTCAACATTTTATTTGGTTTTACATGCATTTAATGTCATCTCTTCCAATACATCCATTTTTATTTGTTTATTCTTTGGTGCGTTTTTAAGGAAAGTGGTGGTTGGTTCACTTCATCATGGAGAAATTGGTTGGCTCAGTAATAGAATAATGCTACTCAGTGGAATATATTGGAATAGTGCCAATTGCATGGCGGTGTCCCAGCAGGAAAAGCGTTACCAAAGATGCCATGTCTGTGCTCTGTCACAAGTCCTGATATTACCTCAGATGTTGCTAGGGCAAAAAACCCTCAATCGATCAGCGAGGTTAACTTGAAATGCTGCTAAGATTCCTCCTTGACATCAAATTTATGGACAAATTTAAATGATTGTGAGATGTATATGTGCTCTATAATCCATTATGGGAATATAAACAAGGACACTGTGTATCTTCAGTTCCCTATGTAATAGTTTAGCACTTACCCTATCTAACTGACTCTGTGTGGTATGACATTGGCCACACTGGCGCCACCTGTGAGGGGCTCTAGGCACTGTATGCCAGCTGCGTCTGGCCGTTAAGGCCTATAGGCCCGTCGGGATGGTCAAATTTTAACTGGTAGGCCCGTCATGACAGCCAAATTTTAACTTTAGGTGGGCATTTAATATATCTCCGCCAGAGAATATATATCTTCTTCTCAACCACATCAGTCTTATCGTTGTTCTGTTTAGCTGGGGCCAACTGTTTATATATATATATGAATTATATATGCATATATATATATATTGCAAATTCTAGTTGGTGTGCGCCACCAGACGTGGTGAGCAAATCAGCTAAAGCGCAGGCTTCCCATGTGAAAGGTTGGGAATTCGAGTCCCAGCCCAGACAAACCGATGACTTACAAAATTGATACTTGTTGCTACCTAACCTGGCACTTGGCATTACTACGATAGGACAAGGATTGGTCAGCACAGTATCAGGATAATGTGACTGCGTGGGATATCAGGTCATGATGACGGTGGCATAGTCACCCAATGGGGCAGCACTATAAGAAAAAGTCACCTTTTCCTTTTCTTCTTTTTTTTTTGATGCTGTGTTTATACTGTCCATAGCATGTAAGCTCGAGTGCTCGAGCTTGTTTTCAATGCTGGCCAGTTGTAGTAGTGGTTTAATCTTATCACACAGTAGGAGGTGATAAGATGTTTTTGCTTCTCACATAGTAGCGGGTACATGGTGATTATTTAGTATCTGTAGATTTTTTAGCTTGTTTTGTGTTGGGGTTGGCTATCCAAGGTCGATCCGAAATAGGGAAGGACTGCTAGGTAGCTGTTAGGCGTGGCAGTTAAGTGTGTTCTTGGCTTGTAGATGTTTGAGCTCATTTTGTGTTGGGTTTGGTTATCCAAGGTCGATCCGAAATAGGGAAGGACCGTTAGATAGCTAATGGTTTTAGTTCTAAGTGTAGGTGTTATTGGTTTTATTTTCTGATCACCCTTGTAGTGGGTGCGAATAGTAGATTAGTTTTTTGGTTTTGGTTTTACTACCACTTATTAAATAGCCTACTCTACATTTATAGGCTTGTACGTAGTTTGTAGCTATTCGTTATCTACTGAGGGTGGTCCAGAATACCCCATTGGGGCCGCCCAGTTTGTGGGTCGTGACCTATCACATGCCCTTCTGGGGTTTTCCCCAGGGTGTTTTTTTTACATATATATTGTTCATTGTTTGCAGATCGGGAGTATCTGTTTTTGATGGTTTGTGTTTGTTTGTTATCTACTGAGGGTGGTCCAGGTTTCTCCCTTGGGGCAGTCCCGTTTGTGGGCTGTGACCTATCACATGCCTCATCAGTGTCATCACCGTCCTCCCTTTTTTACATAGATAATTTGTGTCTGTCTTTAGATCAGGGATTTGCCTTTCTTTTACTGATTGGGAATTCCAAGCCTTAGCAGCCATTTGTAATGTGCTTCTTTCAAGCGGCTCCTTATTTGTTTTATTAGTGGTGCATTGTGTATTTGTGTATCTCTGGTTGGTTGCTTTTGGTATTTCCTATCGCGACTGGACCCAAATACGAGTGTTTTGAGGTGCACTAGTCTTCTATTTTTTTAGCAATTTTGCTTTGGTTTGCATGTGCAGGTCATAGGTGGGGTGCATTCTGTCCACCCTGAGACATATCTTTAATCTTTTATTTTGTAGGATTTGCAGCTTGTTGAGCAGTTCTTGCTTTGCTCCTATGTATATTGTGTCTCCATAGTCAAAGTACAGGAGTACCATTCCTGTGAAGACCTTTATTGACATTTTTTGTGTCATGAATTTTCTTAATTTGGCAAATAACTAGAGTTTGTGATTTATTTTGTGTATGATTTTTGTCACGCATAGGTTGTAGTTTAGTTGGCTGTCCAGCTCTAGGCCTAAGTATCTGTAGTGCTTTACTTTTTCCAGCACCTGCTTTCCTAGTTTACACTGGGTGTTACTTTCCGGTAGTGGTCTATGTGAGAAGAGGACTGTTTTGGATTTGCTGGCATTTATGGTTATTTTATTAGATTTGCACCAGTCATCTAGTTTCTGTAGTAGTTTATTTAGTTTATTTGTTACCTCTTCCTCAGTGCTGCCCTCGGCATATATGACAGTCTCATCTGCATATAGCTGGAGGGATTCAGTGTCTAGCCACTTCGCTGGCTCATTTATGTATATTATGAAGAGTAGTGGTCCTAGGACTGACCCTTGTGGGACTCCACATGTAATTGGTTTGCATTCTGAGATGCTATTTTCTACTTTGGTTTTTTGTTCCCTATTTCTCAGGTAGCATTCGATCCAGTTTTTGTGGCTGATTTCTATCTGGCTATTAGCTCATTGTTCACCCAGGGATCTTTTGTTTTTTTGTTTATTTTGAGTTTTGTTATTGGGCACATTTGGTTTAGTGAGGTTGTTCCAGAAAATGTTTAAATCATTTTTGTTACTATTTATTTAGTTTTTTTGACTCTCTAGGTGTTTTTCTAATGATTCTTTTGAGTAGTTTACCAGTGATCTACCCATCTTGTATTCATTTTTTTTTTTTTTTTAATTTCTGGTTATGTATATTAGCTTGTGGTCACTAATACCCCAGTTTCTGATGCCCCACTTTGTTGCATGGTTGGAGTGGGTTAGTTTTAGGTCAATTGCCGAGCTATTTTCACTGAGTCTGGTATTTTCTGTGATCATCTGTTGAAGGCCTATGGTTTTGATAATGGTCTGCAGCATTAGTTAGTTTTTTTCATTTGAGTTGTAGTTTATATTAAAATCACCCAGAATGAACATCTCTGCAGTTGTTAATTTTTGTACTGTGCTAACACTTTTTTCAGGGGCCTCAAGGAAGTTGTGTATGTTTCCTGCTGGTGGTCTGTACAGACTTGATATGGCTGTGTTTGCTTGCTTTTCATTTTTTATTAAGCACCATACAAGTTCTATGTGTTGTTCTGAAATATTTGCTGTTTCTAGTGTTTCAGCATCTAAGTTTTTGCTGAGTTTGCCGTATATAGATACACCGCCACCTTTCTTTGTTTGTTGTGTTTCATTTAATGTTTTTCTGTCATTAGGTACAAGCCTATACCCATCTATGTTGAGATTATTGTTGTGGTGTTTGTCAGTGTACCCGGTTTCTGACATTGTTAGTACATCAATATCTTCATGTTTTAGGTGGAGTTTTAGCAGGTCTAGTTTATTGTATGCACTCTGGCAGTTTAAGTGGGCGAAGTGGGTGCCCCTGCCTAGTCTGCACTCAATTTAATCAACCATGGATAAAGCAGCGGATGTCGGATTATGCGAGTTCAATTTTATTTTGTTTTATATTTATTTTGTTTTGTTTATTTATGTGTTATTAGGTTGCTGAGGTGCAGGTACCAGTGCTTGGGAACTTGCGACCCCCTTGAGATATATAATAGCATTTATGTAGCCTGTGTAAAGGGAGGAGAGGTACATGTGTTGCTATTGAATTAGTTACATGAGGGTGCACTGTCACTGATATGACAGTACATGTTGCTAGGATGTAAACCCCCACCAAGCAAACATGTTATGTTTGATAACTCTTTAGTGCGACCCGCCCCTGAGAGATGAATGCGGTGTGTTGCGGTAGAGGGCGCCACATCTGCCACCTGTGGCGCCACCTGTGTAACGTCCCAGCATGCATCAGCCCGCCCTGAGCAGCACCCCCCCCCCCCCCACACACACACACACTCACACACTCACACACTCACACACTCACACACTCACACACTCACACACTCACACACTCACACACTCACACACACTCACACACACTCACACACACTCACACTGCAAACAAGGCCTGTGGAGACAAGTTGCGCCCCCTGTCGATTCTCCATGGCGTCTTTTCCTGACCACGCCAGAGAAAACAAATCCGACTTTGTGTTGTTTGTTTAAAGTTGCATAGTCTGATGGTTTTGAATTTCCGTCATTTTCTTTGAGATAATATTAGGTTGATCATTATAATTTACCTCGCTTTAGTTTGAAGTAAGTTTGATTTAAAATGGTTAACTTTGGAGATATTTGAAGTGCAACCATGCACAATTAATTTTGGGAAGCGTGCTAAAACTGTTGGCACCATACGCTTCTGCAGTAACATGTTGTATTAAATTGCCTCAGTATTCCCTTCTGTGTGGCAACAAATATTTAATAAGTGCACTAGTAAGTAAATTTGATATGTAGAATCGAATCGAGAAAATTGCTTTGGCTTTGAAAATGTTATGTTAATCTTTTAAAAGTGGAATGCCTTGATCGGACTATGCAGCTTTAACGGAGAAAACGCCCAAAGAAATTACGAATAAATGGACTAGATTTTAAGCTGGATATGTTGGATAAAGCCTAGGTAGATGCTTTGGTTCTGAAAATAGGTTTATTTCATTCATCAAATTATCGGAATTTGATAACGAGACTCGGCATATTATTATTAAAAAATTGTCATGATACTACAACTGCACATATATATATATATATATATATGTGATATATAAGCATTATACAAGTATAAGTAATCGGAAGCTTTCATTCCTTATTAAATTTCAAGTCATCTATTGTACGGGTCTGTTATTAAAGCTGCATAGTCCGATGAAGCATCACATTTTCAAATCCGAAACAATTATCTAGATTTGATTCTACATATCTAACTTAGATACTGATGCACTTATTAAGTATGTGTTGCCACTTTGAAGGGAATGCCGAGTCAATTTAATAGAACCTGTTACTGCAGAAGCCTATGGTGTGAGAGTTTTGGCGTGCTTGCCAAAACTAATTGTGCATGTCTGCACTTCAAATATCTCAAAACTTAGCCATTTAAAATAAAAGTTACTTCAGACTAAAGTAGGGTAGATTATGATAATCAATTTAATATATTTATCTCAGAAAAATGGCAGAAACTCAAAACCATTGGACTGTAACTTTAATTGTTCATGGACTATGCAACTGGGCCGATTGTCTCGCCCCCTGGCTGTAAATGCTGTAACTTGTCTGGCCGCACTCAGTCACTCACTCTTATTGTTGTCCCTTTATTTATATGTAGAATTAATTGTATATATATATATATATATATATATATATGTAGTGGTCTGCTGTGACCCCCATTCACTTGTTGCTGTGACCCCCATGGTCACAGCAACCAGTGTCATGGGGGTGATGAAAATGGGAAATATTGTGCCTAGAGCGGGACTCGAACCCAGATCTCTTTGCATTCCGGCCCAGTGTGCAAACCATTATACCACCTAGGCACCCTGATATCAACACACGACCCACGCCTACCTATCTATGTCGTTACTTGCCTGAGATGTCAGTGCAGACCACTACACTATATATACAGTAAAACCTCTCTAAATCGACCGACCATGGGACCGACTTTAAGTGGTCCATTTAAGGAGGTGGTCGGCTTAGGGAGTTAGAATATGGTTGCAATAGTATTGTTGGGACCCAAATAAAGCGATCCATATATGGAAGTGGTCGATCTGTGGAGGTGGTCGGTTAGACTTAGAGAGGTTTTACTGTATATATATAAGTGCGGAAGGTGGCGCCACCAGCGTTACAGAAGAGCACCCAATCAACGGCGCCAAGGAAAGTACACTGAGAATTTATTAAAGCTTCATAGTCCGATGAAGCATCAAATTTTCAAAACCAAAACAATTATTTCGATTTTATTCTACATATCTAACTTAAATACTGATGCACTTATTGAGCATCTATTGCTACATGGAAGGGAATACTCGTCAATTTAACAGAACATGTTACTATAGAAGCCTATGGTGACGGGGTTTTGGCAAGCTTGTCAAAACTAATTTTACATAGTTACACTTCAAACATCTCAAACGTTAGCCATTTTAAACAAAGGTTACCTCAAACGAAAGTAAGGTAGATGATAACAATCAATTTAATATATTTATCTCAGAAAAGTGACAGAAACTCAAAACCATCGCACTATGCAACTTTAAATAAACAATTCCGCATTGGTTTCTGACTCTGTGTCATTATATATACAACACATTATAATATATATATATATATATATATATATATATATATGTGAATGATATTGATTAATGATTGGTGGTTGCTTAAAGTTTCATAGTCCGATGGGTTTTGATTTTCTGTCATTTTCTGAGATAAACATATTACTTATTAGGTTTTTCATTATAATCTACCTTACTTTAGTTTGAAGTAATTTTTATTTTAAATCGCAAACTTTTGACATATTTGAAATGGAAACATGCTAAATAAATGTTTGCAAGCTTGCCAAAACTCCATCACCATAGGCTTCTGCAGTAACAGGTTATATTAATTGACTCAGTGTTCCCTCCTATGTGCCGGTAAACGTTTAATAAGTGCATCAGTATCTAAGGTAGATATGTAGAATCAAATCTAGATAATTGTTTCGGTTTTTGAAAAGTTGATGTTTTCATTGGACTATGCAGCTTTAACGACATTGAGCGCCTCAACGCAATACCCTTTTGTGATAGCTAAGCATGAAAACAACTAAGATGACTCAGTAATTTATGGAGACTTTAGTTGAAGAGCTCTCCCCGAATCGATGTGTCACCGACCTCATTGCCACTAGACCCAGGCAATTTGTCCCCACCCCACCCCCACACCCGGCCACCCTGCCCCACTCCACTCCACCCCAATTGACCAAACCAATTACTGCTAGCGCCACTTGGCGGATGCATTTAACACTATAATATCAGGTTAGTATAGTATGCAGGTATTGCAGGTATAGCAATACCTCAGGGAGTTTAACGCCCCTGCCCTGCAGAGTTGTAAACCACTGCCTTGTGGTACAGGTTCTTGACAGAACCGAAGGCTAAGGGAGCAAACCCTAAACAGAAAACCATGTCACTCTGGCAGTATTAAGGGTGGTTAATGTATGGAACTCCCAACATCTCCCGACCAGCCACTGCAGGGACAAATAGTTTTGCGCCTGTCTTGACATGTTCTTGCCGGTGTGAAACCTCTATTTGTTCCCCAAGAGAGTGCCGCTGGTAACTTCCAAAAGCCAGCAGTACTTCAACACTTTCGCAGGCAGCTTTCATGAAATGAAAATGGTGAGCGGCAGTCAAGTAATGAAAGCAGTCTTTGTCGCATCGCGACCGACAGCATGATGATGATGATGATCAGGTTAGGAGTCTGGGAATTACTCGCTGTCTACGTCTGGTAGATGGTCTTTATTAGAAGTCAAGGAAGCACCAACTGTCGGTGTACAAATGTGAATCCACAGTAACAATGCTTACCACTACCAGGGAAGGCCTCGAGATGCATTTGCGTTGCATCGGGTTCAGCGTACGTAGGGCATACGTACAGTCGCGAGTCAGAACCCGATGCAACGCATCTAGCCGGAAGTGGGGATCGGTCTATTCCTACCTCCGGGGTCGGAGAGTGCTGGTAGCAAATCGAGGACCGTCAGAGCCGACAACAAGCAATAACAACACCGCCCCTGCACCCTGACCTCTGATGACCGCTACGCTGACCCGCGGCCACACATGCGCACCACCCGGCCGCCCCTAGCGCGCATGCGCAGCGTCAGAATGTTATTGACCAGTTTACAGTGGCTTAGCCTAGCGCCATATGTGATATATACAGGCAGACAGGCAGGCACTTACCTACCTAGCAACGGGTGAACCACTCACTAAGGCCCAACAAAATAAAAATTGGTGATCGTCCTTTTGAAACAAAAATCAGGGTCGGGCGGGTGGTTTTTATTTTTATTTTGTATTGTTTACGTAGATGTAATGCGTTACCAGATGCAATGGCCAAATGAGTTGAGCATCCAGGTCCCGTTCTGGTAGGTCGTGGGATTCGAACTCCTGGGTTCGAACCCTGGCTGAGTCAGACCAATGACATCAAAATTTATACGAAAGTTGAATTGCTGCTAACCCGACCCATTTTTAACAGTTTGAACAAAAATCTGGGACGGGCGATTTTTCAGGCACGGCCGGGGATGATCACCAATTTTTGTTTGTTATTTGGGCTGAGCACAAACTATTGTTAAGAGGGGAGCTGAAGGTAGCTCAGACAGTAGAGTGTCCACGTGTGAAGGTGTGGGTCAACCGATCGATCCTGCTCATTTTAGGTTATTTTCCGTTCCAATCGGTGGTCCACAACTGGTTCATACAAGGCGGTGGTATGTGCTGTCCTGTCTGTGGAAAAGTGCATATAAAAGACCCCTTGCTGATTATCGGAAAGAGAAGCCTAGGTGGCGGCAGTGGGTCTCCCCAAAGATATATCTCAGAATGATCATATGTTTGAGGTCCAATAACTGATGATGAAAATCAATGCGCTCTAGAGGTGTCGTTAAATAAGACAAACTTTCCTTTATTGTTGAAATTCCCATGATCTGAATGTTGTGCTAAGTTTGAGATACACAGGAAGTATTTATGTCAATGTGTCAATTTTGAGGCTGCATAGTCCGATGGTTTTTCACTTATTGCTAAATATCTGTATGTGCTCTATAATCTAGTATGGGAATATAAACAAGGACACTATCTATCTTCAGTTCCCTATATCATAGTATACTCACTACAGTATAACCCGATTAAACCAAACTTGAAGGGACCCTAGAATTTTTTTCGGATTAACCGATCATTGGTTTAACCGAGCTTTGGCTTAGCCTTTGACTTTGAGTAAGCTTGTATTCCAGATGTAATATACAATGTATGTGGACACTTTGAGTATCGTTTTTTTATGTATATACAGTACAACCCCATTAAACCAAGTTCGGTTAAACCAAACGATCGGCTAATCCTAACTTTTTTTTTCGGCAGCCCAGCAAAATACTACCATTTATCATATAAAAAAAGTTGGTAGGGTCTCAGATGACCTTATAACCACATGACAGTTTGGTTTAACCGACATTGGTTTAACCATTTTTTTATATGATAAATTGGGAACTTATACTGGACACAACGTGCATTTATAAAAATGGAGCAGGTCCTATCGAATGAAGTTACGATTAAACGAGGAGTTTGACAGGGGTGTGTATTGTCACCATGTCTATTTAACCTGTACACAGAGATGATTTTCAGACACATTGAAGATTGCAAGGGAGTGACAATAGGTGGCATGAACATCAACAATCTTAGATATGCCGATGACATTGTAATACTAGCAGACAGTGAGAAAAACCTACAAGATATAGTGAATAGAATCAATAAAGCTGGAATACTATTCAACATGAAGATGAATGCCAGGAAGACCAAAACAATGGTTATAAGTAAAAAGACAGATAAACCAAATGTCAATATAACCATAGATGGCACAAACATAGAACAAGTATCCGAATTCATATATCTCAGACAAAAGATTACAAATGATGGGAGATGTGAGGAAGAAATTAAAAGAAGGATAACAATAGCCCGAACAACATTCTCTAAAATGTATAGAGTGTTAACCGGTTGGAGCGCTTACCTCGATCGGGCTATGGTGTTGAAATACCTCATTCGACCCCCGGTTCCATTTCCAAGGTCGAATTTTATATAGGATTAGGTAGCAGGTTAAAAAATATGGTTATGGCACACTGAGTTTTGGGAAGTTTACATATTGGAATACATCAGTAGAAAGCCAAAAAGGATATCTAATTTCCTGGATATTCATAGGACATTTAGTTGGGACCGGATTGAGTAAATTAACAGTGAATATTAGGAAATAATTCAGTAGTTACAACACATGGCTACAGGACAGAACTGCCCATGTTATAACTGTGTTGGTATAGCCATTAATCCCAAACAATAGAGGAACCTCCAGCCAACAATAGGGGTATATGCTGGTCTGTGGCCCACTCATATACTTCCACTTGCCACTGGGGAAGGTCCTGTGGGGACTGTTGTGCATCATGTAGATATATTTTTGGCATACCAATATATATATGCATAATAAATAATTCAATGTGATTATGCATCTGATGCATAATCACCACAAAGATGCTGGTACAACATTAAGAAAAAGCTACCTTAAATATTATTGTATTTGATTTATTTTATTGTTGTGACTGCATATATACATATATACACATATACATATACACATATATACATATATTAATATACACTTTATCGATTTAAAATGATATGCATAGCCTCTCAGCTTCCCAGTTCCGAGCCTCCCTCCACCACATCCCACATATTTGAACAGAAGTAAAAAGTAATAAACAAAAGTAAAATAAATCAAATAAAAATGCCAACCACTCAGCAAATATATGTTTATATATGGATACAATACAACCCCGTTAAACCAAGCTCAGTTAAACTAAACGATCAGTTAATCCAAACTTTTTAGGGCAGCCCGCAAAATACTACCATTTATCATATACAAAAGTTGGTTAAACCAAAGTCATTTAATCCAAATTATCAGTTAATCCAAACAGAATTTCATGCCCCAGGCCACTTCTGGTACAGTTAAACCAAACTTTTATGTGGTTATAAGGTCACCTGAGATCCCACCAACTTTTTTTTATAGGATAAATGGTTATACTGTATATACATAAAAAACAATAATCAAAGTGTCCAGATACATTGCATATTACAAGTGCAATACACTCTTACTCAAAGTCAACTTTCCCAACTCTACTTTAACCGACTCTAATTATTTTTAGATTTACATATACATGTAAGTATACATATAATATATATATATATAGATATAAATATACATATACACATACGTATGTGTATACATATAAATATACATATAACTATGTGTATATACATATATACATATTACATATGCACTTATGTGTATATATGTCTATATATACATGCATTCACATCTACATATGTGTATACATATATACATATTGAGACCTATATATGTGACTACATAATTATATATACATATATATATATATGTGAATACATACAGTATTTAGAGATGACTGCATCATATCTTGTAGAGTGGTCCTCCATTTGTCACTGGTAAGTTAACCCATGTGTAGTCTGTTTCACTCTCAGACTTATTGCATGGGGCCTAAGCTCTGACACTTCAACACTCAGATTTTAACCAAAAACTGCCAAGGAAAGCTTTCACACCTCAGGTTGCCAATGGTTCTCTGGGCTGCACCTCCACTGACAGCTGAGCTCACTGAGTGTGTATGTGTCAGAGCTTATGCCCTTTGAATAGGTGTGAGAGTGGATTGGATTTGGTTTATAAGGGTGTGTGCCACAGTGCACTGCACACACATATTTCTGAAGGCACACACTACACAACAGTCAACTTGTTACTTGCAAATGGATTACCATTGTGAAGTCATCCTTACATTTAGGAACACTGGTAAGTTATTCTTCGCCTGATATTGCAATATTATTTATATATTATATATATAGTACATACAGATCTATGTGCATATATGCATATATACATATAGCTTTAAAAGTATGTGTACATGTACATGCATAATCAAAAATAAATTAAATATAAATGGAATGTTATTCAGGGTAATGGCAGTGTTTGGTTAAAATCTGAGTGTGAAAGTGTCAGAGCCTAGGCCCCTTGCATTGTTGCAATAAGTCTGATAGTGACACAGACTACATATGAATTAACTTAGCAGTGACAAATGGAGGACCATTCTAAGATATGTGATGCAGTCATCTCTAAATACAATATGTATTTATATGCATATGTGTAGAGTCATTTATATATAGATGTGTATGTATGTATGTATATGTATGTATATATATGTATATATGTATGTATATGTATGTATATGTATGTATATGTATGTATATGTATGCATATGTATGTATATGTATGTGTATGTATATGTATGTATATGTATGTATGTATATGTATGTATATATATGCATGTATGTATATGTATGTATATGTATGTATGTATATGTGTAACATTTATAATAGGCATAGGGGGTTTGGGTTTCTGGGTGTGTGGGAGAGGAGATGGCAGCATATCGGTGCCGGCAATACCGGCTTCCCGGCACCATGGTTCCCGGCCTCCCGGCACCGAGACTCCTGACACTAAGCCTCAATTCAAATAATATAAATATTAATAAAATGTGATAACCAACAGTAAAATAAATGAAATATGAATGCAATAATATACAGGGTAAGATTTTATTAATGTTGCTGTATGTGTATGTATGTATATGTATATATATGTATATATATATGTATGTATATATGTATATGTGTGTATATGTATATGTATGTATACGTATGTATGTATATGTATGTATATGTATGTATATGTATATATATGTATGTATATGTATATATATGTATATATATGTATATGTGTAACTTTATAATTGGTCATAGGAGGTTGGTGTTTCCGGAGTGTGTGGATATGGGACGAGGCTGATGTCCAGTATCGGTGCAGGGCAAAATACCGGCTTCCCGGCACCAGGCATAGGGGGTTTGGGTTTCCGGGTGTATATATATGTATGTATATGTGTGTATGTATATGTATGTATATGTATGTATATGTATGCATATGTATATTCATTCATTCAATTCAGACTCATGACTATGGTAGTTACATAATTTGGTCCATAGTAGGTAGATATAAAAATTGTTTATGTATGTTTATGTACGTTTATATGCATATATATATGTATATGAATGCATATGAATGCATAGGAATGTATATGAAATATGTGTATATATATGCATAGGTATGCATAGGTATGCATAGGTATATGTATATCATTTATAATAGGCATACAGGGTTCGGGTTCGGCATGGGAGGAGATGGCAGCCTATCGGCGCAAGGAATCCCGGCTTCCTGGTGCCAGGGTTCCCAGCCTCCCGGTGCCGAGGCTGCTGGCACCAGGCCTCAATTCAAATATTATAAATATAAATAAAATGTGATAACCAACAATGAAATAAATCAAATATAAATGCAATAATATACAGGGTAAGTTGAATGTTAATGTTGATGTAACAGCAAGAAATGCCATATTTGTGGGGATTATGCATCAGATGCATAATTACAGTGTTATTTATGAGCATAGCTTACTGACCTCCTGTGAATAGAAATAAAAAGTGATAACCAACAATAAAATAAATCAAATACAATAATAGTGAAATAGTGAATGGTAGACAGGAAGTGTGAACACTTATTTGTCTAAGGTATTTAAGGTAGGTTTTTCTTAATGTTGTACCAGCAAGACCAGCCATATTTGTGGTGATTATGCATCAGATGCATAATCAGAGTGAATTATTTCTTATGCATATATATATATTGGTATGCACAAAATATATCTAAATGATGTACAACAGTCCCCACAGGACCTCCCCCAGTGGCAAGTGGAAGTATATGAGTGGGCCACAGGCCAGCATATACCCCCATGGTTGACTGGATGTTCCTCTATTGTTTAGGATTAATGGCTATACCAACACAGTATTATCATGGGCAGTTCTGTCCTGTAGACATGTGTTGCAACTACTGAATTAGTTCCTAATATTCACTGTTAATTTACTCGATCCGGTCCCAACTAAATGTCCTATGAATATTCAGGAAATTAGATATAATTTTGTGCTTTCTAGTGATGTATTCCAATATGTAAACCTCCCAAAACTCAGTGTTCCACAACGATATTTGTGAACATGCACATTAATCTTATATGAAATTCGACCTTCGAAATTGACCCGGGGCTCGAATTAGGTACGTTAACCACCGTAGCTCAAACGAGGTAAGCTCT
>CM059192.1:59562123-59608928 GCA_030323885.1 Branchipolynoe longqiensis
TGCCCTCTAAGGCATCGATCCCTCCTGCAAAGGTGTCATATGGTTCGTTTGACTATCGCTATCATAATAGCGATGGTTCCAAACGAACCGTGGACGTTGACGACGTTCCAGCTGGCGGCAGTTCAGAGACTGCACGTCCGTCGAGATCGGCCGCTTCCTGTTCTGGGCAAGGACAGGGGGGGGGTGATCGGAGTACGGGTCGGGTGGCCTACATGCTTGCATGTTGGTCGGTCAGCTGTGAATATGGGGTGGAGCTTGGGTATCGGATCGGTGAGGACCCTACTCCATCATCTGAGTGGATTGTCAGGTCGCGAGGGGGGGGACCTGTTAAGCTGTCGCGGTTTCTTTCGGGGAACGTGGCTGGTTTGACAGAGGGTACCCTGTCGCGGCTGTGGAACGACCCTCATGTGGAGCCATGTAGCCTAAGGGACTATGTGGTTTGGGAGCATGGGCTCCAGCGGGTCATGCGGTCCCAGGACCCTCACGGAGATTACGGGGTCTCCGATGACGAGGGCTGGACGGAGCCTGATTGCCATCCTCGTATACCGTTGGAGTGGTACAACGCCCATTTATGCAATTTATTTGAGGCGTTGAGAAATCCAGCGAGGGAGGATGGTTACACGAAGCAGGAACTGGCGTGCCTGGGGTACGTCCGCCGTGTGTTTCGCCCGGGACAGGCTTGCCTGTTCTGTGAGCTGAACCCGGTGGGGCGGAGACCGGTGCCAAAGCTGTTTCTGCGGTGGGGGGCGTTGGCTCGGCATATTTGCGAGAACCACCTTCACACCGCTCCTCTATGGAGGTGCACACGACCGTTTAACGTGGCGAGTGGTTCGGAGGGGTGTCCAACGCTTAAGGCGACTGGGCAGTACTTCTCGACTGCTCGCCGCGGTGAGATGATCAGGCATCTGCTGGAGGGCCAGGGACGCATGCTATATGACGTCGTGAAGGGACTGGGTGAGATTCAGTGGAATCCTCAGTCCGTGTCGAAGAGAGCGGTGTCCTTCACGATGAAGCAGCGCACTGACTTCCACTTCAGCAGGGAGACCCTGGTGCTGCCCAAGCAGCACAGGTTGATCGCCCTGTTTGTGTATGTTCCCGGGTCGGCGGAGGTGCGGCGTGAGCGGTTTTTCGCCGGTCGCGGCGCATCTTCGGCGAAACGGGGCAGGGGTCGTGGTGCTGTTGCCGTGAGGAGGGACCAGCAGGGGCGAGCAGCTCCTGTGGCCTCTTCGAGCTCTGGGCGGGGTGCTAGGTCCATCCAGGGGAAAGGCAAGGGGAGAGGTAAGAGGTCCTCGTCCCTGGTGCCGTTGCGCGATGGCTCTGCCATTGAGCTGCAGCGGAACCAGGGGTCGGACAGGTCAGCTTCGCCTCCCCCACCGCCGCCTCCACCCCCTTCATCTGCTGCCCAGCAGGGGTTGGGAGACTGGCCTGAGTTGCCGGTCGTGACTATCAATCCGGAGGCGATTGGGTCGAGGGGCGTGCGCCGTCGTAAGCGTCGGAAGCTGGTGACTGAGCTGACACCCAACACTTTGAGTGCGGTGGTGGCTCGGGCTCCGGCGACCGTGGCGACGGTGCCAGTGGCATCGGTGTCGCACCCAGTGTCATTGGGTCAGGTTCCGCGGCGACGTGTGTCGGCGGCTGCGGGATCTGCCTCTCAGTTGGCAGGGACGCCGTCTGCGAGCTCGGTTGTGAAACCAGCGGCGACTGGTCCTGTGGTTAGTTCATCTCCGGAGGTGATGCCTGTGCAATCGGTGGTGGCTGCGGCCCCGCTGGTTGATCACGGTGTCGCTCTGGCGTTGGACGGTATCACGGAGCGTCTCTGCGAGGCCAACCGTGCAGACGTTACGGCCAGAATTTCGGAGTCGGTCGGCGGCCTGGTTAAAGCCTTCATTGGGGGCTTTGATGCGGTCGTCGCGCAGACGCAAGAAGTTCTGACGCGTCAGGCTGAGGGAAGGCGTGGTACTGACTTCGACAATGTCGTGGAGGACAAAAAGATTGTCGAACGGAAGTTGGCGGTATCACGCGAGCAGAGGGCGCGGCAGGCTTCAGTCATTGACGATATCGACATGACTTTTTCTGCCGCGTTCCACTCGGACTTCCGGAGTTGGGATGGTTCATTGCGCACTTTGGATCTTTCCGGCTTCAGCGTCGAGGACAGGCTGCACGGCCTGCCGGCCAGCTTGGTGGCTGATGCTGCTGCGGCACATCGGGCGCTGCTGGCAAGGGCGCCTGCTGACGCTGACGGCGACGTTCAGATGACAGGTGACGGGAAGGTGGACGGCGATTAGTCGTCGTTCTGTCCTGTCTAGTCAGTTTTGGACGTCACGTCGAAATTCAGGTGACAGGTGACAGGGTGGTGGACGACGTGTAACTGTTGGTACAGTTGGGCGTCGCTCTCCTCTGTCCGAGGGATTCTGGATATCGTGGTTTCTCGGATGACAGGTGGCAGTTAGGTTAGCGGTGGTTAACTGCTCGCGCAGGTGATCGGCGCTAGCCCTGTCTGAGGGATTTTGGGTTCCACGTCGGGGGTTATTGAAAGACCAGCACCCCTGTGGCGGTTATTAATTTTTTTTTATATAATTATACACATTAATGTTATATAAAATAATTCTTTTTTTCTGATAGTTCATCTCCCTTCAGGAGGTGGATACCGCCTTGTATATATATGTATATTATAACTAATATAACATTGTATATACCTTTTTAGTACTACGGTGCTATTGTTACATTGATAACCATAATGTATTTAGCATATCGTACTGCTTTATTCCAATATTATTTTTCTTTTGCAGTACGATTGTTCATGATATATGTTATGGTGAAGAGCTTAGCTTTCTCCCGATTGGAGGATCTAGCTTCTTGTGTTCTGCCTATTTTTCTGCAGTAGGGGTCGGAATAATTTTTTTTATATATATATATACTAAATAAATTATTTCTAAAATATTCCTCAACTTTCACCCCGTTTTGACTTCCTTGTTCCACACTATTAGGAAATATTATATTCTAAATTTATTTAGTGGAACGGGGTGGTCGATGGTGTGGGAGTTGGTGGGTGGACACTGTCCATTTTACACTAAAAGATTTTCCTATGCAGTGTCGCCCTGGCTCTTATTTTATGCTGCATTCTTTATTTTAAAATTACTACTATGGTAAGCGCTTCCGGCAGAACATGATTGACAGCGTGTGCGTCGGCTCCTGTTATAACAGGGGAGGATGCACATGGGGTGTAATTTTCTTTGTAGGAGGCCGGGTTCTTGCTGGCGCCCATTGCTTCTTATAAAATGTATTGCATTCCTGAACGTTGTATCTGCGGAGACTTTCTCAATTGTTATAAGTAACACCGCCCTTCTACTTTCATGCATTCTGCACCGGAGCGGGGCACCGAGCGTGGCGGGTCCTGGGTGTGGCTGTTTGGCGTGTCCGCGGTGTAATACCGTCTGTGATCTACTGGCCAGGCGACGCGAGCACAAGGAGGACGGACTGAGGAAGCTCGAAGAGGAGCCGCTCCGCGTAGAAGGAGGAGCGCCCCGCTAACGGTTCTTCTGAGATGGGGGGCGGCGGGGGGCGGACTGAGTAGTTCCTTGCTTCCTTCTGTCAAGGGGGTTCCACTTGTGGGGTATGAATTCTCTCCCAGCAAAAAACATTCTATACACCAACTACATAGAGGCTGGGAGAGGTCGTCTTTGTGCGACTCATTTAAAGACTCTTTCTTCACCTAGACTGATGACATGTTTGCCTTGCAGCTAGCTAGATTCATATCGCTATTTCGCTGCAGGCAGGTCTAGGAATTGCGCAAAAGGATACATAGCTTTGTAAGGCTTCTCTCCCTTTCAAGTTAGTTCTCATGTTGACTTCTATCATTTCTCGATTCTCATCGGTTTGCATTCTGCAACCGGTGAGACTCTAAGGGGGGCAGTGTAGTAGTCTGAACATGAGCTCTACTATCACGCGGTAGCAGCGGAGACTACGACGCCATCAGCGCAGTTCCACTACACTGCGCTAGGTGGCGGCACGGGTCACCACCGGTCAGACCCCAACTGGGCTGACCTCTACTGCGTGTGGTTGACCCACCCCCCACACACACCTATAGAGTCGATGTGGGATCTGGCGAGTCAGGGGGCGGGTCAGACAACTACTGACGCCGCGGAGAGCAGAGGGTTCAATAAACCAGGTGAAGCGTACACTGAATTGAATCTTGGTGTTCTTTCGTGTGAGAAAGGGTGAGTCGGAGGGCCGTGGGCCATTACATTAGGATAAGGCAAGGAGTGGCTTTCTCGGTAATCAGGATAATATTCCCGAGTGGGATATTGGATCATGGTACCAGCTAGATAAAGGATCCATCCGGTACTTGCAGTACACGGGTGAAGACCAGCCTTATATAAAAACGGTCGAAAAATTGGGCTAATGAACTGAGTCTTTATGAGAGCCTAATTTCACAATCTAAGAAGCAACATTTATTCTTTGTAGGTGTCTTCATATGTACCCACTACCTTTGAGTTGAAAAATATATTACAATATCTAGTTTAATAAGATTTAAAAGTGAAATCGACGGCGTTCTAGTGCTGCCATCTTGTCTTTTTGCATTCTCGCCCAATTCACCAACTCTGTGCCTATATGGGTAGCCATTTGATACTGGAGCCACAGTTTCTAGTTCATGTTCCATACTAAACCTATTTTCGCCCATATTTACACTACGTTATCCTTCACCCGTGTACTACAAGTACGGGGTGAATCTTTTATCTAGGTACCAGCGGCCTATTCTTCCAGCCAAGCAGCAGCATAAATCCACCATGAGTGGGCGCTGTCACAAGCCAGTATTTGTTGTGATATGACCTTAGATGTTGCTAGGACACGAAGCCCCATCAAGCAAACTGCAGCGTTTGGCTGATCACGTGGCTCCCTGAATCCAGATTCTACAGTACCCATTATACAGCGCGGCGAAATTGGGTTTTGGGACAACCGGCGCCCCATACTTCCAACGCGACCCCCCCTCCACCACACCTCCCATACACTCGGCACCTCATAGAAGTGACCCTAGATATTGCTAGGACGTTAAGCTCCAACAACCAACCAACCAACCTCATAGTCGTACGAATTAGTCAGGCCCTCCCGCAAAGCGCCCACCAGGTGAGTGTGTGACGTCACAGCGTCCTCCCTCCCTCCCCGGGTCCAATCAAGCCGCTCCATAGTTCCACCTGCAATCAATAGCGTCTGTCAGAGCGCGTTTGTTCGCAGCCGGGAACCAGCGAAGGCCTCCAATCAGTGTAGGGCTCTTATCTGGAACATCATGTTTATCTTAATCCCAGTCTCACAAAGCATACAAGTTCACCTCCCGATTGTTTGATTGCTGGATTGCTGGATTGCTGGATTGCTGGATTGCTGGATTGCCAGATGGCTGGATTGCTGGATTGGTTGATTGGTTGATTGCCTGATTGCCCGATTGCCTGATTGGTTGATTGCTCAATTGCATGATTGCTCGATTGCTCAATTGCATGATTGCTCGATTGCTCAAGTTATTGCCTGCTCGATTGCTTGATTGCTTGAATGTTTGACTATTCGATTGTTTCATTCATTGCTAGTTTGATTGTTGGGTGGTTTGAATTTTCGATTGTTCGGTTGCTTGATTTCTTGATTGCTTGATTGCTTGATTGCCTGATTGCTTGATTGGTTGACTACTCCATTGTTTCATTACTTTCTCGATTGCTTGATTGAATGTTTGATTGTTTGATTGTTTGATTGTTTGATTGATTGTTCAATTGTTCGATTGCTTGATTTGATGATTGCTCAATGACTTGAAGCCATGGTAACATCAGATTACTTGATTGCTTTGTTATTTGATTGCTTTGTTACTTGATTTCTCAATTTCTCGATTTCTCGACCGTTTGATTGTACGTCCTAGCAACACCTGACACTATATCATGACGGGTATCAATTTGTGATGATTTACAGTGTTGGTGTGATACTATACCATTAGCACAATGGTATTGCCGTTGGACTGGTTTTACAACAAATAGGCTATTGTGTCTAGAGCGGCACTCGAACCCACTTTTCTGCCATTCCGCAACAATCATCTTACCCATTTGCCTATCAAGTGTATGTAGGATTGAAAGAGGCCATATATATACATTCATAAATATATGAGTAGAGCGCCCGTCTCCCGTATTGGTAGGTCGTGGGACTCGAACCCACGGGTTCTAACCCTGGTCGAGTCAAACTAGTGACTTAAAAATTGATATTTTTCGCTTTCTAGCCAGGTGCTCGGCATTATTAGGATAGGACAAGGACTGGTTGGCTCAGTGTCAGGATAATGTGACTGAGTGAGATATCAAGTCATGGTGCTTGTGGCCTGGTCTCCCAATGGTGCAGCACTATGAAGTCGCCATGAGTGCGCACTGTCACAAGTCGGTACCCGTCCTGATATGACCTTAGATGTTGCTAGGACGTAAAACAACAACAAACAAACAATCCAGTTGGGCAGCACTATAAAGTCATCATGAGTGCGCACTGTTACAAGTCGGTACCTATCCTGATATGACCTTAGATATTGCCAGGACGTAAAACTCTAACAACCAACCAATCAGAAGTTGGCAAGTACTACTTTGTCAGATAAGATCAGAGCACACATCAATAGTGGATTGAGAGCCTGATCCAATCACGGCGCCACCTACGTGGGTCGGGAAGCGTGCGCTTGTGCGCGCATGCCTGCCGGGGACTTCAAACTGCGTCGTTGCTGACTTTCCCGACGATCCTCACCTAGTTTTTCACGGAGGACGGCGAATCAGTCACGTGTGCAATTATCCAAAGGTGTCAGGAAATACTCCTATTGTTCCTGACAATATATACCAAGGTGAGACCTTAACTCTCTCTCTCCTTCCTTTCTTTCTGTCTCAATGTATCTCTCTTTACCTCTCTCCCTCTCGAACCCTGGTCGAGACAAACCAATGACTTGAAAATTGATACTTGTCGCTTTCTAGCCAGGCGCTCAGCATTATTAGGATAAAGCAAGGACTGGTTGGATTAGTGTCAGGATAATGTGACTGAGTGGGGGTATCAGGTCATGGTGCTGGTGGCCTTGTCTCCCAGTGGGGCAGCACTATAACATTGCCATGAGTGTTCACTGTCATCAGTCGATACTCGTCCTAATAAGGCCTTAGACGTTGCCAGGACGTAAAGCTCCAACAACCAACCAAACCAACCTCTCTCTAGATATATATATATATATATATATATATATATATATATACATACATACATACATACGTACGTACGTACGTACGTACATACATACATACATACGTACGTACGTACGTACGTACATACGTACATACATACATACATACATACATACATACATACATACATACATACATACATACATATGAAGAGTTCAGGCGCAAAACCCTGTAAACGCCAATCGAAAATTGAAATGAAAATAAAAGATTTTGACCTGAATATAATTTTAATTCTGACTAATTCCACTTTGGTTGTGATGGCATGATTATGAAGCAATGACCAAAAAAAGTAGCAAAGTAAAAAATTATAATTTGTGTAGGTTTTATTCAAATATGTATCCCAAGTTTTGGATTGGCGTTTACAGGATTTTGCGCCTCAACTCATCATATATAGTCGTGCATATAGTTTATTAAACAAATTTTATCAATAATAATAATAATCTAGAATTGTATTTACAGTGACCACAAATTATATGATTGTGGGCTTTTTAAGTTCATGAGTGTCTTTTGACACATAATTCATTACATGCTTTTACGTTATATGTAAAAGCGATGGTTGATTAAAAAACAAACAATTCTCGACGTGAATATGGCCTATGCTGCCTACACATTATAAAGAAACCACCAATCAATCAATCAATATATAGTCATGCTCTTCCTGCATGCATAGTTTGCTGTTGGTAGACAACAAAGTGTCAGTTCATTATCTCCCTTGGCACATAGATTGCCAGCTGAGGTCATAGTGTCACCGATAACAGCAGCACAGACGCTCTTCTTATCAGCCCAAGGAACAAGTTCACCAACAGTCTCACTTCCGGTCTGTGTAATCTAATCAGGAAGTCGGTATGTGATCTTCAATAATTTCTGTCCACTAATACCCCCATCACACCAAGCTAGTTCTCACTATGTTCTTCAAAATGTTGCTGAACGGACTCACACTGTGTGCGAATAGAATGGACGTAGTACTAACTTTTTACAGTCTGTTTACGAATACTACGCTAATCTCCAATTCTCCAAATCTAATCTTCTGATCTCTTAAAGCTGTGTAGTCCAATGAAAACATGAACATTTCAGAACCAAAAACACTAACCCACATTTGATCCTATATATCCCCGTCCTGATATGACCTTAGATGTTGCTAGGACGTAAAACAACAACGAACAAACGATCCTACATATCCAATTTATACCAGTGCACTTGTTAAATATTTGTTGCTGCTTTTTCTTCTTTTTTTTAGTGATGAATTTATTTATTCGCTCAAAACCGACAAGTGTGTTAATGCTGGTTTTCACTGCTGGGCAGCACTAATCCAACTTTGATTTAAACTTTCTGAATTTTGTTTTAGTAATAATTTAGGTTTTCTTCTTTCTTGTTTATGACTTGTAACCGTAGATTACAAACAGTCCAAAATCCAGCTTTTACTATACTTTGTGTTAGTCCATGTAAACGTCATCTGTTTTTCTAGGTTACATTTTGTTAATAGTTTCTTAAAGGCTGCTATGTTTTCTGAATTTCATGTTGCAGCTGCCAGTTTATTCCAGATAGTGTCACTCATGTTAGCTGGACCAGACGGGATGGCCAAATGAGTTAGAGCGTCCGTCTCCCGTGCTGGTAGATTGAGGGGTCGTGGGTTCGAACCCCAGTCGAGTCAAACCAATGACCTAAAAATTGATTTTGTTGCTTCCTAGCCAGGCGCTCGGCATTATTAGGACAGGGCAAGGACTGGTGTGCTCAGTAGCAGGATAATGTGACTGAGTGGGATACCAGGTCATGGTGCCAGCAGCCTGGTTTCCCAGTGGGACAACACTATAAAGTCGCCATGAGTGCGCACTGTCACAAGTCAGTACCCATCCTGATATGACCTTAGATGTTGCTAGGACGTAAAAGAACAAATAAACAAACATGTTAGCTGCACTGCGATCATATGCACTGCGTTTTGATTTTACCACTGCTAGTAACGGACCATTATTGTTGCATAGACAGGAATGCTAACTCAATGTTGTTGAACCTGTCACTGCTGATTGAACTTATGGTGTCAGAAATTTCATGTGCATGCCGAAATTAATTTGGATTGTTATCACTTCAAATATGTTGTTTTTTCAAAACTAGCCATTATTTTCATAAGTTTTTTCAAAGTAAAGTAAAGTAGATTATAATGATCAAATTAATAGATTTATCTAAAAACAATGAAGACAGAGACTTAAAAGCATTGGACTATGTAACTGTAATCTCTGAACCACTTAACCTCTCAATCTTCTAATCTTCGGACTGGGCGAAACTGACTAGTGGTTATGGCGTCATCTTCACATGTGACAGGTTGTGCGTTCGATTCCCAGCTGAGACTCAACAAAGCGGACACTTATAGGATATTGGTATTGTCGCGTTCCTGTCACTCAGCGATGCTAGGATAGAAGTAGGATTTGTTGGTTCAGTGTCAGGATAATGTGATGCAGTGGGATATCATGTTATATTGCTGGTGTCAGAGTATTCCAGTAGGGCAGCACTATAAAGCTGCCATGAGTGCGCACTGTCACAGGTCGGTGCAAGACCACAGATGTTGTTAGGACCTAAAACGCGAATGATTCAACGCAATACCCCTATAGGTTATATATATCAAAGTGGCCTAGTCTGATGAAGCATAACATTTTCAAAACCAAAGCAATTATCTAGATTTGATTCTACATATCTGACTTAGATATCGGTGCACTTATTAAGCATTTGTCGCCAAATAGAAGGGAACACCGAGTCAATCTGATGGAACCTGTTACTGCATAATGCTATGTTGTCAGAGTGTTGGCATGCTTGCTAAAATTAATCTTGCTTGTTTTCCCTTCAAATATAATTAGCCATTTAAGATTAAAGTTACTTCAAACTAAAGTAAGGTAGATTATAACAATCAATGTAATATCTTTATCTCAGAAAAATGATTGAAACTCAAAACCATCGGACTATGCAACTTTATGTATAGATAAATGTTAGTTGCTATATTAGAAATTCATATATACAAAGCTTACGTGAGTTATTATCTTTATATAAATAACAGATGGTATGCAGGTATAGCAGGTATAGCAATAGCTCAGGGAGTTTGATGCCCCTGCCCTGCAGAGTTGTAAACCACTGCCTTGTGGTACAGGTTCTTGACAAAACCGAAGGCTAAGGGAGCAAACCCTAAACAGAAAACCATGTTACTGTGGCAGCATTAAGCATGGTTGATGTATGGAACTCCCAACATCTCCCGACCAGCTACTGCAGGGACTAATAGTTTTGCGCCTGTCTTGACATGTTCTTGCCGGTGTGAAACCTCTATTTGCTCCCTGTGAGAGTGCCACTGGTAACTTGCAAAAGCCAGCAGCACTTCAACACTTTTGCAGGCAGCTTTCATGAAATGTACAACCGCACAAAGAGCAGCAGTCAGGTAATGAAAGCAGTCTTTGTCGCATCACGACTGACAGCATGATGATGATGATGATGATGATAAATAACAGAACCATGCAAATGGACATATCATGTTCTTTTATAAAATTTTGGTTACAGTTTCAAACTTGTATAATCCATTGAAATCATAATATTTTCCAACCAATATTTCTATCTAGATTTGATCTTGCATCTCCAATTCAGATACTGGCTTTCATTTTTATCATTTCTTTTAAGACCCCCCTTAGGAACCATAGACTTTACTACGATACCAGACAGGATGGCTGAATGAGTTGAGCGTCCGTCTCCCGTTTTGGTAGATCGTGGAATTCAAACCCACGAGTACAAACCCTGTGTAAAAATATACGGATTTTCGGTTTGGAATTATATATTTGCAGAGAGTGTTATTATCCTCAGGTGACGGAGTGGGGACCAAGGTTATGTAATCTAAAAGCAATGGGTGCCCCACTCACTCGCTGTATGACATATTAAGCTACGGGAAATATATGTTCATACAGAGTGAACAAGATTGTGATGAGATGTTCCTATATAAGAGATAGTGAATGTTTGGTAGAATGTTCCCTCTATGCACCAGTACGGGAGCAAGTGGAAGTAAAGGATATTTTTAATATATATATATTTATTTTAACTTTCTGCAACTACCTGTTACCACAGGGCCGATGGTCAAGCACACCAGCCATACTGCATACATAATGGACACTACCTACAGCTGGATTGAGTGACCGCTACCCATATGGGGGGGGCATCGCCTCCTGGGCTGTGGAGGGTGGCTGATTGGCTGGCTGTGGGAGGCCCAGTCCCCTGCACCCCCTTGCCCACCTGACCACACTAGCCTCACTTTGATATTGATTATTCTAGACACTGCTCGAGACACACTGGGCAGTACACTCTACTCCTGACTCTTGAGTGAGACACACTCTCTCTTGGGCAGGAACCCAGACACTCTGTCTGATGCTCCACCTTTCATATATACAAACTGAGCTGTGTGCAACAACCATGGGACTCCGGTTCAATGGGTGGTAGGCACTGATTTATAGACATACTAAAGAGGTAATGAGACTCTGTATGGACAGCAGGTAAGGGGTCGGGGTGATAGGTCACTAGTAGGTGAACAGGAGTTGATGCCAATAAAGCACAACTTCTTCAATGTCAATCTTGCATGACTTGTCTTCCCTTTCTTCCTTATGAGTTTGTTTGACAGGGGCATCAGATGTGAACTGACAGACAGTTGTCAGAACACATCTGGGAAGAGTTTTGTGGTATTATCTGGGGCTCTGACGGTCGGGCATCCAGAAATATTATACCTGGTTGACTCAAACCAATGACTTAACAATGTATACTTGTCACTCCCTAGCCAGGTGTGGGGCAATATTACTATAGTGCAAGGAATAGTTGGCTCAGTGTCAAGATAATGTGACTGAGTGGGATATCTGGCCATGGTGCTGGTGGGCCTGGTCTCCCAATGGAGCAGCATTATAAAGTCACCATGAGTGTGCACTGTCACAAGTCGGTACATCTCCTGATATGAACTTAGATGTTGCCAGGACGTAAAACTCCAACAACCAACCTCACTATCGTTGTCCTGGCGATAATAGCATTGAAACTTGTTTCAACACGCACATTACTTTACATACTTGCACTCCAAATATTTCAAATTTTGTTAGTTATCGTAGAAGTTACTCTGGATTAAAGTAGGTTAGGTTATAATCGTCAACGGTTAGTTGTTGGAGTTTTACATCCTGGCAACATCTAAGGTCATATCAGGATGGGTACCGACTTTTGACAGTGCACACTCATGGCAACATTATAGTGCTGCACCACTAGGGGATCAGGCTACCAGCACCATAACCTGATCCCCCACCCAGTCACATTATCCTAACTCTGAGCCAACTACTCCTTGCCCTATCCTAATAATGCTGAGCGCCAGGCTAGGAAGCAATAAGTATCAATTTGTAAGTTATTGGTTTGACTCGTGATATTCTTTACTCAAAACAAATGAGGGAAATTAATGCCAGTGGATCATGAAAATTGGATAAGGCACCCAGCTTATTATTCCCATTTATATATGTTATTATTATTATTATTATTTTCATGCATTAATCATTACAACACCTGCCAATTAAAGAACAATTTCCATGTGCTATAAAATATTGTGTTTTTAAAACAAACCCAACTTCTTCTCTCATTGCAGCCAGATAGAAGAAGCGTGTAGCCTTTACGTGACCAGCAGAATATTGAAGCGGTGCATACGATACCGGATATGCCAAGACCCAGCGCAATGGTCATCCATTGGTGCTGGTGGCCGCCATTACTGGAAATGGACCACTCAATAATAATGTTATAACAGCAGTTGATAATGAAAATAAGTCTGGGTTCACTCGCCACCCCATAGTGCGGACGAGATAACTGCAGTCGATCATGAACACAATTAGGGGTTCACTCAGTGCACCATAGTGTGGATCAAGATAATTGCAGCCGATAATGAACACAATTGGGGCTTCAGTTGTCACCCCATAGTGTGGATCAAAATAATTGCAGTCGATAATACACATAATTGGGGGTTCATTCGGAACCGCATAGTGTGGATCGAGATGATTACAGTCAATAATGAACACAATTGCGGGTTCACTCAGCACCCCATAGTGTGGATTGAGATAATTGCAGTCAATAATGAACAAAACTGCGGTTCACTCAGCACCCCATAGTGTGGATCGAGATAATTGCAGTTGATAATAAACACAATTGAGGTTTCATTCGGTGTTCCATAGTGTGGGTCGGCATGATTTCAGTCAATAATAAACACAATTGGGGGTTCACTCAGTGCCCCATAGTGTGAGTCGGGATAATTGCAGTCGATAATAAACACAATTGGGGTTCATTCGCTGCCCCATAGTGTGGATCGAGGTAATTACAGTTGATAATGAACACAAATAGGATTCATTTGGTGCCCCATAGTGTAGATTGAGATAATTGCAGTTGATAATGAACACAATTGGGGGTTCAGTCGGTGCCCCATAGTGTGGATCAAGATAATTGCAGTTGATAATGAACACAATTGGGGGTGCACTCGGCACTCCATAGTGTGGATCGAGGTAATTGCTGTCGATAATGAACACAATTGGGGGTTCAATCAGCACCCCATAGTGTGGGTCGGGATAACTGCAGTCGATGGTGAACACAATTTCGGTTTCACTCGGTGCCCCATAGTGAGGATCGAGTATTTGGGTCATGCATGGACAGGTCAGCCAGAGAGTAGCGGCTGATCTCCTCCCTGCACCCAACAGGCACACAACCAAAGCAGCGTCTCAGTGACAACTAGGTAATTAGCGCGTTGGTCCTGCTGTTTCTGACAGCGGCTGGTTTAATATTGGAGGATGCAGACTTGCATTATAGGTAGATTTCCTTTAGCTGAGTGTTACGTATAGGATTAGGGCTGTGGAATATAGCGTTCGACGGTGAGATTTGGGGACTTCATAATAGGAGCAGAACGAAGTGGGTGAGGAGGAGGGGGGGGGGGGAGGAGGTGAGGTGGAAGAGGAGAGTAGGAGGGGAAGAGGAGGAAGAATAGAAGGAGGAGGGAGTGTGGGAGGTGGAAGAGCAGAAGGAGAAGGAGGAGGAAGTGTGGGAGGTGGAACAGCAGGAGGAAGAGAAGGAGGAGGGAATGTGGGAGGGGGAAGAGGAGGAGGAAGAGAAGGAGGAAGGAGGGTGGTAGGTGGAAGAGCAGAAGGAGGAGAAGGAGGAGGGAGTGTGGGAGGTGGAACAGCAGGAGGAAGAGAAGGAGGAGGGAGTGTGGGAGGTGGAAGAGGAGGAGGAAGAGTGGTGTAGGAGGTGGAAGAGGAGGAGGAAGAGCGGGAGGGGGTTAAGAAGCGGAGAAAGAGAAGGAGGTAGAGGAGAAAGAGAAGGAGAAGTAGAGGGGGTGTAGGAGTTGGAAGAGGAGGAGGAATAGAAGGAGGAAGAGGAGGAGGGGAGGACTAAGGGGCGCTGCCCACCAATGACGAAGGACTTCACCCCAATGCCGGCCAAACGTGCTGTCCAGCCAGGCGTCACCTATCTGCCATCTGTCGTCAAGGACCGCATGGTGGCAGCACCCAAGGACCCCTTCAACACCGCCACCGGGAGGGGCAGGCGCCGGCGCCGGGAAGCCAAGGTGAGCCTGGTCGACCTTGGCTCCAGCCTCGATTTGGTGCAAGTCCGCCACAGCCGCAATGGGCAGCGCGTCGACCGAGCGCTGAACGAGCAGCTCGTCAAGTTCCGCGCTCGAAATGCGGGCCTGCTACTTTTGGGGGGGACGACCACCCGTGGGGTAACCTTGGCGAAGCATGGTTTGCTGGCACCTGGCAGTGTCACCGCTGATGGCGTGTCCGCGTCTCCGAAGTATTTTCCGCTAAGTAGGTCGGACCCAGAGATGCGTACTACCCTACAGATTCCGATGACTGACCGCAGTAAGACTCTCCACTGGCCCAAGTCAAGTGTGCAGTGGACAGCCGCCGCTGACATGCGCACTCCGTGGCTGGACCCAAAGCTGCGGCCTGACACAAACTTGCCACCACTGAAGTTCCCCGAGGGGGGAAAGCATCTCGTCCCGGATACCCTGGTGGGCAGCAACAGCTGGCTCGGGCCGCACGAGCAGTTCGCGCGAGGCTTGACGAGCATGGTCTTTAAGGAGAAGACGAACATCCGCCTATGGCAGCCGACACTCGACTCGGTGCTCACTAGTGAGGCTCTCCAGAGCCACCACCTGCAGCAGCGCCACCACCCGCAGTAGTCGTGGATGACGTCATCATCGTCGTGGATGTCGTCATGATTGTCATCAATGTCGGACGTCAGCATTTTCATTGATGCTCTCCTCTGTAGTGCAATATTTGCCTGCAAATTATCATTTTAATTGGTTTCCTTGGAATAAGACGATGATATATTAATATTGGATTTTAATTAAATAATAATAAAGTTCCATTAAAGTAGTTTTTTCTGGGAGATGAGATGCCTGTATATATCAGCATTTTTAACTAGGTTGTTAAAATAGCATTCTGTAGTTTTAGTTCTTCAGTGTCTTTGAATGGCTCCTGTTAGTTCTATTAAAGCTGCATCGTCCGATGTCTTTGAGTTTCTGTCATTTTCTGATATAAATATATTAGATTGATCATAATAATCTACCTTTCTTTGGTTTGAAGTGACGTATATTTCAAATGGCTAACCTTTGAGATATTTGAAGTCCAAACACAGGCATGTCATTGAAGATACATGATATTGAAGGTACATGATATTATTGAAGGTACATGATGTCATTGATCCACGGCATATTGTTATTTTACTCTTCATGGTGGCCATCTTGAGATTCCAGGACAGTAGACATGGGTGCAGCTCAGGTGCTCCCCTCATTCCCACACCCCAGCTACCACCAAGTCATGGCAACTTGACCCGACACCTCTATCATATCCGATGCACTCGATACAAATTCAATCCGGATCCAATACACATTAAACATCAAATACCAAACATGACTGTCTCCCACCCTATCAGTCTGGGTTCAGCAATGGGTTACACATTCTTCTATCTACTAACTAAAACAAATGGGTACTCTAAATGGAATCTATTTCATAATGTAACTATGTGTAGAAAGTCAAAATATTTTACAACATGACTCCATTCAATCATTCGTAGCGCCATCTATCACTTAGCAGTTGCATAATTCGAAGTGACATAGTTCGATGATTTTGTGTTTGTGCTATATCTTTATGATAAATATATGAGATTGATTATTATAATCTGACAAAGAAATTATAGGGAGCGGAAGTGTCTGTACAAAACGTTTTTTTCTAAGGGAGCAGTAGCGCCCGAGACCAGGTTTGTAGGAAGGGAAAAACTAAAACAAAACAGGAGTAGGGTGTGTGGTGGGAAAACGTGTGCATCATCGGCTCGCCAAGAACTGAAGAGGGAGTGGCAAGCTGCGGTCGACGGTGGAAAAGGTGGGAAAGTTTGCTGGCCAATCGGGTGGATGGAAGATGAACTCATCCGTCCACCCGAAGTAGAATCCAAAGTGCAGTGGGTGCAGGAGGAAATGTGTCATTCCCACTGAATCAACCACAATGTATGTGTGGCACGACCAATATGTTATTAATGTATGAAAAGTAACTTGTTTTAAACTGTTAAATTTGGAGATATTTGAGGTAAAAACAGGTCAAATTAATATTTCTGTTCCCATCGAAATGCTGGATATTATAGAGCTTAAGAGTGACTGGTTTAATTAAATTGAATTTAGATTCCTTCTATGCAGCAATTAAATGATAAAGACTTGCACTATTATCTAAGTTGGATATATAGAATCAAATCTAGACAACTATTTTTGGTTTTAGGAATTATATGTTTTCATCGGATTGTGTAGCTTTAACGCCGTCATTTGGGAATCATTTCCCCTTCACTTTCTTTTAGAGGATACACTTATAGAAACTATTTCGTGATTTACTAATTTTTATAGTCACATAGTTATGGTCCTGATGGTCTTATTCGTCTCCATAGTTACATGTGTATTATTTGTTAATGGCTGCATATCACCACCCTATCCTGTAGTACATCGTCTTGTTCCTCTTTGTCACTTTTCTAACGAAATTCATTTTAGGATCAATTCTTGATGTTTTTGTTACCATAGTTTCTGGATATGTATTTCGATAGTTGCACATTTATATAGTTGTATTATTATGGTATTACTATTTATTTTATTTCATTGTTTCATTACTTACCATATTTTAAATCTAACATATTTCCTGTGATGATTTGTTGTATTCTTTTAGCCATTATCTTTTTTTTAATATAACTTGCAACTTTTTTCTTATGAATAATAGAAATAATACTTTCGTAAGATAGCTATTTGACCTGCTTAGGAAGGAAGGGAAAGCTTGTGTTTTTAACGACGCCTCTAGAGCGCATTGATTTTTATCATCACCTATTGGATGTCAAATATATGGTCATTTTGACATATTTCTTTGGAGGAAACCCACTGTCACCAGCCACATAGGCTACTCTTTCCAAAAAGCAGCAAGGGGTCTTTTATATGCACTTTCCTACAGACAGGACAGCAGATACCACAACCTTTGATGAACCAGTTGTGGACCACTGGTTGGAACGGAAAATAGCCCAAACTGCAAATGTGTCCACTGAGCAGGATCGATCGGATGACCAACACCTTCACAGGTGGACACTCTACCTCCTGAGCTACGTCCCGCTCCTCGACCTGCTTAGATACCAACGAACTTCCTGCTGCTGTGGATATGCAACAAAGGGATTGACAGCAGTGTCTGAAATGGATTGACAGCAGTGTCTGAAATGTATTGACAGCAGTGTCGGAAATGGATTGACAGCAGTGTCAGAAATGGATTGACAGCGGTGTCTGAACTCGATTGACAGCGGTGTCTGAACTCGATTGACAGCGGTGTCTGAAATCGATTGACAGCAGTGTGTGAAATCGATTGACAGAAGTGGACTCGATGGTCATTGGATGACTTGAGAATAAAGATGCAGAGTTGTCAATTCAACAGCCAAACACTTAGATCTAAGTTTTTGAATGAAGTCCGGCGCTGACAAATGTCATATTCAGATGAATAAATACTTTACCAAAAAATAAATAAATAAATAAAAAGTTGCATAGTCTGATGGTTTCGAGTTTCTGCCATTTTCTGTGATAAATATATTAGATTGATTGCTATAACCTACCTTACTTTAGTCTGAAGTAACTTTTATTTCAAATCGCTAACTTTTGAGATATTTGAGGCACAACCATGCAAAATTAATCTTGGCAAGCACGCTAAAACTCTGACACCATACACTTCTGTAGTAACAGGTTCCATTAAATTGATTTGGTACTCACTTGTGATGCGATGCCAAATGTTTAATCAGTGCACGAGTATCTAAGTTAAATATGTAGAATCAAGTCTAGATAATGGCTTGATTTTTGAAAATTTGATGTTTTCATCAGACTATGCAGCCTTAAGCAAAATTAGAATCTTCGTGGAATTAGAGTGGAGCAGTTGTGGCGTTCTCTGTGGCGGAGTGGTTAGATTGTCTGACTTTTTTCTAGGTCAGACTCCTAATCTGAAGGTTGGTGGTTTGATTCCCTGTGCCCCCCCACCTCTGCCAATTTGAATGTCCACAGCGTCATCAAAGGCCAGTTGCTCTCATACCATGTCTATGTGGTGTGGGAGATTAAAAATCCTTTGGGTCAGTTAAAGTGTAGGCTCGGGCTTTCTATCGACAAACTGTCTAATGGTGAAAACAAGTCTATTCAGACTTATCCGGAATAGGCAGTATAAATCTTCAAGAATTTTTTTTTTAATATTCATGAACCTTCTACCATACTGCTGTAATATATGATTTATCGGCTCTCCCTATTTGGAATATAGTTATTCCAAATTTAGTGGTGTGAGACCTGAAGATGACCTCATGACCTTCCTGATGTGCTGCCCTCTGGTGAGACTTAAAGCTCCAAAGTCCGATGAAATCATCAAATTTTCAAAACTAAAACAACTATTTAGATATGATTCTGCATGTCTGATGCCAAGTACACACCTACCGTATAGGATTCGCGCAGTAAAACTCCCGATCCGCTTAAAACTGAAAACGGGCCGATTCATTTTTCGAATCGCGAATCGCAATCATAATGCTAATACACACCTACCGTTTTAGCCCTAAAAATTAGTTTTTAGTTGTGAATCGCAATCGGTAGGTGTGCTAGGGGAGTGCACACCTCACGACTTTTGGGCAGTTTTAGATCGTATACGGTAGGTGGGTGCGGAAAAACGATCGTATACGGTAGGTGTGTACCTAGCATAAGGACAAATAACAAAATATTGGTGATCGTCCCTGCCCGCACCTGAATTTAATTTTGTTTAAGCTGATAAATATACGTCAGGCTAGCAGAAATTCAATTTTCGAAAGCACACATTATGTTCCCAGCACACAATATGTTCCAAAATTGAAACTTTTAGAACTGTATGATGTAATAAATGTCTAAATGAGAATACAGTGTTAATTGTTTGACTGAAAACATTGTGATCTGTACATGAATGACTGAACAATTACAATTAAAAAGTGAAAGTAAAAAGTAAAATTAAATATTAAAAGTAAAAAGTAAAAAGTAAAAAGTAAAAGTAAAAGTAAAAGTAAAAAGTAAAGTAAATATTTTAACTAAAAAGCAAAAGTAAAAAGCAAAATTTAAAGTAAAAGTAAAAAGTAAAAAATTTTAAGTATAAGTGATAACTAAAGGTAAAAAGTAAAAGTAGTGTAGTGGTCTGCACTGACCTCTCAGGCAAGTAACCACATAGACAGGTAGGCGTGGGGAGTGTATTGATATCAGGGAGCCTAGGTGGTGTAATGGTTAGCACACTGGCCCGGAATGCAAAGAGATGTGGGTTCGAGTCCCGCTCTAGGCGCAGTATTTCCCATTTTCATCACCCCCACGACACTGGTTGCCGTGATCAGGATCCTGTACAAGCTTTGCGCTGTATGGTTGTTGAACCTACCCTGTGTATGTATGTGTTAGTGCATTGCCTGTATGTATGTAATTGTAAGCATTACAAGACTTACAATTCCAGGGGGACGAGTGTAGTGGTCTGCACTGACCTCTCAGGCAAGTAACCACATAGACAGGTAGGCGTGGGGAGTGTATTGATATCAGGGAGCCTAGGTGGTGTAATGGTTAGCACACTGGCCCGGAATGCAAAGAGATGTGGGTTCGAGTCCCGCTCTAGGCGCAGTATTTCCCATTTTCATAGACCCCACGACAGTATAAAGTAAAAGGAAAAAAGGAAAAGCAAAAAGTAAAAGTAAAAAGTAAAATCTAAACTGCCCACCCGACCCAGATTTGTATATCAAAGGGGCGATCAACAACTGTTTTGTTTTATTTGGCCGGACGTAGATACTGATGCACTTATAAAGCATTCGTTGCTACATATAAGGGAATACTGATGCAATTTAATAGAACCTGGTACTACTAAAGCCTATGGTGTCAGAGTTTTGGGATGCTTGCAACCACCAATCAATCAATCAAACCACCACCACCACCATCACCACAACCCCCTCCGCTACCACCTCTAGCCCCCTTCTGCACCCCTGGAACACCCACACCCACACCCACACCCACACCCACACCCACACCCACACCCACACCCACACCCACACCCACACCCAACCCACACCCACACCCACACCCACACCACACCACACCCACACCCACTCCCACACCCACACCACACACTCCACTCACCCACACCCACACCACACCCACACCACACCCACACCCACATCCCACACCAACACCCAAACCCACATCCCACACTCACCCACACCCGCACCCGCACCCGCACCCGCACCCGCACCCACAGGAAATGATTGCAATCCAAGGACACAACTGAGAAGTGGGATTAGTCCGAATCCAAACGGCGGGCGGCGGGCGGCGGGCGGCGGGAGGCGGGTGGCGGGCGGTGGCCGGTGGCCGGTGCCCGCCGCCCGGTGCCCGGTGCCCGCCGCCCGGTGCCCTGTGCCCGGTGCCCGCCGCCCGGTGCCCGTCCCCGGTGCCCGGTGCCCGGTGCCCGGTGCCCGGTGCGAGATGCCCGGTGCCCGATGCCCGGTGCCCGGTGCCCGCCGCCCGGTGCCCGCCTCCCGGTGCCCGCTGCCCGGTGCCCGCAGCCTGGTGCCTGCCGCCCGGTGCCCGTCGCCCGGTGCCCGGTGCCCGCTGCCCGGTGCCCGCCGCCCATTGCCCGCCGCCCGCTGCCCGGTGCCCGCTGCCCGGTGCCCGGTGCCCGGTGCCCGTCGCCCGGTGCCCGCCGCCCGGTGCCCGGTGCCCGCCGCCCGCCGCCAACTGCCCGGTGCGTGTACACATAGACGGAGCGGGCCGCAGACAACCAATAACACGGGGCTGATTACTGAGTGTTGGTTGGTTGGTTGTTGGAGTTTTACGTCCTGGCAACATCTAAGGTCATATCAGGATGGGATTACTGAGGCACTCTTCCCAGCATCTCGCCAATTGGTCAGCCATACCAAATCACCTCCAGGCGGCGCAGTTTGGTGCAACGTGCTGTTTTATTTGGGATTTTTTTGTAAGTTATTTGATTAAGCAGCGAAAATTTCAATCACTGACGATTGGTCTTCCTCATTCAACTGCTCCTTGCCCTATCATAATAATGCTGAGCGCCTGGCAAGGAAGCGACAAGTATCAATTTTTTAAGTCACTGGTTTGACTCGACCAGAATTCAAACCCATGGGTTCAAATCCCACAATCTACCAAAGCGGGAGACGGACGCTCAACTGATTTGGCCATCCGATCTGGCTGTTCATGTTGAATGAAGGCGAATAAAGCTGGCTGGTTGTAAGTTTTACATCCTGGCAACATCTAAGGTCATATTTGGACAGGTACCGACTTGTAACAGTACGCACTCATGGTGACTTTACAGTGCTGCCCCGAAGGGATACCAGGTTGTCGGCACCATGACCAGATATCCCACTAAGTCACATTATCCTGACACTGAGCAAACCAGTCCTTGCCCTATCCTATTATTGTATTACTGCCGAGCAGCAGGTTAGGCGACAATTATCAATTTAGTAAGTTATTAGCTTGATTCGACCGGGAATCGAACTCCTGACCTTCGGGACAGGAAACCTGCGCTCTGCCAATTCAGCCACCACATCCAGTATACGAATAAGAATTGTATTTAGGTCATCTATTGGTACCGCATGACCTCCCCGTGTGGCGCCACATGCTCACCCGCGCCTCAGCGGCTGTTATCCTCATTCACTATAGCTCTATAAAATCATTAGTTGAATACTTCAATGAATATCATGGCAAGTATATATGAGTAAATTATGAAACACTCTGTTAGTGATAGGGGTCGGTGAATTGTTGGCAAGAGGGGTAAAATAGGCCACTTAGTGCAAGTCCAACATGATCACCATGCCACTTGTTTTCTACGGGGCGCGGCGGGGCGGGTCGGGAGGCGTGGCGTGGCGGGGTGGGGCGGGGCGGGGCGGGGCGGGGCGGGGCGGGGCGGGGCGGGGCGGGGCGGGGCGGGGAGGGGCGGGGCGGGGAGGGGAGGGGAGGGGGTCACGTGCGTCTGTGCACATACTGACTGTAGGCGAGGAGTTGGTAAATTAAAAAGTTGTGTTTGATTGTGTATAATGTTCGAAGTGCCCCGAGGTGACGTCTGGTGGGCGGAGTAGGCGGGTTAGTGCGACCAGGGTGCGTGGATGGGGGCGTAGCCGGTGGGTGTAGGTGGTGATGGTGGTGGTGGTGGGTGGTTTGTTTTTTGTTTATTGTTGTCTAGCAATATCTATGGTTATATTAGGACCGATACCGACTTGTGACAGTGCGCACTGATGATGACTTTATAGTGCAGCCCCACTGGAAGACCAGGATGCTGGCACCATGACCCGATATCCCACACATCCACATTATCCTGATACTGTGCGAACCAGTCCTTGTCCTATCCTATTAATGCCGAGCGCCAGGCTAAGTAGCGACAAGTATCAATTTTATAACTCATTGGTTTTACTCGATTGGGATTGGAACACCCGACCTTTCGCACGGGAAGCCTGCGCTCTACCGATCCGGTTGGGTGGTGGGTGGACGCTAATATAAGAGTATGACAATGTGGGCATAATGAATACATGAATACGTGAATATGTGAATATGAAGATGTGTGAATATGGGAATATGTGTATGGGTAAATGGGTGAGTGGGTGAGTGGCTGAGTGGCTGAGTGGCTGAGTGGGTCAGTTGGTCAGTTGGTCAGTTGGTGAGTAAGTGGGTGGGTGAGTGAGTGAGTGAAGAAGTGAGTGAGATAATGAATGAGTGACTGGTGCGTGGGTGAGTGACTGGGTGAGTGAGTTGATGAGTGGTTGAGTGAGTGAGTGAATGAGTAAGTGAGTGAGATAATGAATCAGTGAATGGTGGGTGAGTGAGTGGGTGAGTGAGTGGGTCAGTGGTTGGGTGAAGCAGTAAGTGAGTGAGGTAGTCAATGAATGAGTGAGTGGTGGGTGAGGTGTTGGGTGAGTAATTGGGTGAATGGGTGCGTGAGTGAGATAGTGAATGCGTGAGTGGTGGGTGAGTGGTGGGTGAGTGAGTGGATGACTAAGTGGGTGAATGAGTGGGTGACTGGTTGGGTAAGTGAGTGAATGAGTGGGTGAGTAATTGGGTGAATGAGTAAGTGAGTGAGATAGTGAATGAGTGGTGGGTGAGTGAGTGGGTGAGTGAGTGGATGACTAAGTGAGTGGATGAGTGGGTGACTGGTTGGGTGAGTGAGTGAATGAGTGGGTGAGTAATTGGGTGAATGAGTAAGTAAGTGAGATAGTGAATGAATGAGTGGTGGGTGAGTGAGTGGTGCCTTCTATGCAGTGAGAAATGAGTGCACCTCATATTGAAGTTGCATAGTCCGATGGTTTTAAGTTTCTGTCACTGTCACAAATATCGTGGTATGCGGGTAATGCAGTACCTATCTCCTAAAATACCTCAGGGTGTTTGACGCCCCTGCCTTGCAAAGTTATAAACCACTGCCTTGTGGTATAGGTTCTTGATAGAATCAACGGCTAAGGGAGCAAACCCTAACAGAAAACCATGCTTCCGTGGCAGCATTAAGGGCGGTGATGAAGGGAACTCCCAACATCTCCCGGCCAGCTACTGCAGGGACAAATAGTTTGCGCCTGTCTTGACGTGTTCTTGCCGGTGTGAAACCTCTATTTGCTCCCCGAGAGAGTGCTGCTAGTAACTTGCAAAAGCCAGCAGCACTTCAACACTTTGCAAGCAGCTTTTATGAAATGCACAACCGCACAGAACAGCGGCGGTTAAGAAATAAAAGCAGTCTTTGTCGCATTGCGACCGACAGCATGATGATGATGATGATGATGCTATAGAAGAATTATACAAGTATAATAACCCAGAATGCCCTACTCGCTCTCAGCTCCACCCGCCAGTGATCGGGTGATGAAGTCCGGGACTAGTCATCTGCTCCAACCTACTCAACCTCAGCTCCGATGGTGGCGCCACCACCCACCGCTCGCTATCTGCTCCTAACCTCATTCACAGTACCGCCCCATTCACTGTACCGCACTATAAAGCTGCCATAAGTCCACACTGTCATAAGGCGGTACCTGTCCTGGTATGACCTTATATGTTTCCTGGACGTAAAACTCCAACAAGCAACCAATCTTTGGTGTCGGTGCGAGTAAACTGGCGTTTGTGTACCTGCACTGAACAGTGGAATACATGGTCAAGTCTGTGTGAGCATTGCCCCCCACACCCCACCCCACCCCCTCCCTCCTTCCTGCCTCCAGCCTCCCTTACCTCCACTACCTCTCCCGCCTCTCCCTCCTCTCTCTCACATCCTGCCCTCCCTCAATCCCCTTCCCACATTTCATGCTTGGCACACATTCTCCGACACTTGAATCCTTGCACATAATTAGTACTAATACATGTCACATACTAGTAATATGTATAATTGAACGGACGCTGTGGCTGAATAGGTAGAGTGCAGGCTTCTCGTGCGGAAGGTTGGGATTTAGATTCCCGGTTGAGTCAAAGCAATGACTTACAAAAATTGATACTTGTCGCTACCTAGCCTGCCGCTCGGCATTACTAGGATAGGACAAGGCCAGGTTAGTGCAGTGTCAGGATAATGCGACTCTGTGGGATATTGGGTCATGGTGCCATTAGCCTGGTCTCCCAGTGGGGCAGCATAATAAAGTTAGCATGAGTGTGCACTGTCACAAGTGTGTATCCATCCTGATATGACCTTAGATGTTGCTAGGGCGTAAAGCAACAACAACCAACCATGCAGGACGCATACATACATAGGGTTTATTCAGTGGCAAGATGAGTTGTGTGTCATATCAGGATGGGTACCGACTTGTGACAGTGCGCACTCATGGCGACTTTATAGTGCTGCTCCAATGGGAGACCAAGCCGCCAGTGTGGCGGTTTCAGCCATGCACCAGTTTCAGCCGTGCGCGTACCGTCAAACTCAAGGCATTGTCAATGGTCATGAGTCACTAACCTTATAAATTTAATATGATGTTTTTGGTAAAGATGTTTTCTATATGTGTACCAAGCGATTTGTTTCTAGGTGGTGTGGTTTTAGAGATATTTCACTTTTCCTGGATTTTCTGTATGGAGATTGCTCACCACCATTGACAATGCCTTGAGTTTGACGGTACATGCAGTGCAAAACATTAGTTTTATTCAAAATTAATAGAAATCAAGAACCCTAACCTTAGAAATGTAATATGATGTTTTTGGTAAAGATGTTTTCTATATGCGTACCAAGCAATTTGTTAATAGGTGGTGTGGTTTTAGAGATATTTCACTTTTTTGGTATTTTCTATATGAAGATTGCTCAACCATTGACAATGCCTTGAGTTTGAGTATACGCACGGCTGAAACTGGCGCACGGCTAAAACCGCCACACCAGCACCATGACCTTATAGCCCACTCAGTCACATTATCCTGACACGGAGGCAACCAGTTGTTGTCTTATCCAAATAATTCCCGAGCGTCTGGCTAGGAAGCGACAAGTGTACATAGTTTAGTCATTAGTTTGACTCGATCAGTGTTCGAACCCGTGGGTCTGAATCCCACGATCTACTAAAACGGGAGACGGACGCTCAATTTATTTGGCCGCCCCGTCTGGTCAAGAAGAAGGAGCAGAAAGAAGGAGATGAAGAATAACAAGAACAGCAACAAGAAGTACATGAAGAGGAAGAAAATGAGGAAGAAGAAAAAGAAGACAAAAATCAGACTTTTATTTTTACATTAATTGTTTAACCAGGGGAAATTTCAACGCGGATGATTGGTCTTCCCCATTCCACTGCTCCTTGCCCTGTCCTAAGAATGCCGAGCACCTGGCGAGGAAGCAACATGTATCAATTTTTAAGTCATTTGTTTGACTCGACCAGGATCCGAACCCATGATCCCACGATCTACCAACATGGGAGACGGACGCTCTAACTCATTCGGCCATCCCGACTTCCTGTTTTTATGCAATAATTGGTTGCATATTAATTGTAGACCATTGAAATCGTACCCTTGTCAACAAGTTGTTTATGATGATGGTCTTCGCCTTGGCGAATTGCTTAAAGGTGCATAGTCCGATTGTTTTCAGTTTCTGAAAATATTCTGAGATAAATATATGAAATTGATTGTTATAATCTACCTTACTTTAGTTTGAAGTAACTTTTATTTTAAATGGCTATGTTCTGAGATATTTGAAGTCCTAACACATAAAAATAGTTTCGGCAAGCATGCCAACACTCTGACACCATAGGCTTTAGCAGTAATATGTTCGATTAAATTGCTTCAATATTCCCTTCTATGTGGCAACAAATGCTTAATAAGTGTATCACTCTGTAAGTTAGATGTCTACAATCAAATCTAGATAATTATTTTGGTTTAGAAAATTTGAAGGGTCGTCGGACTATGCAGCTTTAATTGCTTTGTCAAAAGCTGGGTTTGACGAGGAAATTTGTCACTTTGTTCTCAATTAATTCCTTAGATTGACTACAGCAGGCAATCAGGTTTAATAAAAATTTGATGAGCTGGTTTGTCGAAATTCCATTGGCTGTTAATTAAATCTTGTTGCGGCGAATATTTCACGTCAAATTCTATTGGATTTGAAATTGGTGGGGAGGGGGGAGCAATTTGGTTTGCAATTTAAAAATTATATAATTTGCTCTGTGGAATAGGTTTGTAAACCGGGCCCGTGAGTAATGGCGCGGTGCGGTGTGGGAAGCAGATCACGGGGGTACGGGTGTGGGTGTGGGTGGGGGTGTAGGTGGGGGTGGGGGTGTAGGTGGGGTGGGGGTGTAGGTGGGGGGTGGGGTGGGGGAAGGGAGGGAATGGGTGAGTAGATTGGACAGTGGAGGCGAGCAGCAGATAAGGGTGATGCAGGAGGTGGGACCTGGCCCCTGTGTGCACGTGTGTGTGTGCGCGTGTGTGCGTGTGTGTGTGTGCGCGCGTGTGCGCGTGTGTGTGTGCGAGTGTGCGCGTATGTGCGCGTGTGTGCGCGTGAGGGAGGGTGCGCGTGTGTGTACATGTGTGTGTGCGAGTGTGTTTGTGTGTGCATGTGTGTGCATGTGTGCACATGTGTGTGTGTACATGTGTGTGTGCGAGTGGGCACGTGTGTGTGCGTGAGCGAGGGTGTGCATGTGTGTACATGTGTGTGCGAGTGTGCGTGTGTGTGCATGTGTGTGTGCACGGATGTGTACATGTGTGTGCATGTGTACGCATGTGTTTGCATGAGCGAGGGTGCGCGGGTGTGTACATGTGTGTGTGCATGTGTGCGCAGGTGTGTACATGTGTGTGCGCGAGTGTGCACCTGTGTGTGAGAGAGGGTGCATGTGTGTGTACAGGTGTGTGTGCGAATGTGCACCTGTGTGCACATGTGTGTGTATGTGTGCATGTGTGTACATGTGGGTGTGCATGTGTGCATGTGTGTGCACGTGAGCGAGGGTGCGCGTGTGTGTACATGTGTGTGTGCATGTGTGCGCATGTGTGCACGTGTGTGTGCAAGAGCGAAGGTGTGCGTGTGTGTACATGTGTGTGCGAGTGTGTGCATGTGTGCACATGTGGGTGCATGTGTGTGCATGTATGCATGTGTTGTGCAGGGCTGCGTGTGTTTGCGTGTGCATGTGTGTATGTGTGTGTGAGCGAGGGTGTGCATGTGTGTACATGTGTGTGTGCGAGTGTGCGCGTGTGCGCGCATGTGGGCACATGTGTGCATGTGTATGCATGTGTTGTGCAGGGCTGCATGTGTTTGTGTGTGTGCGCATGTGTGCGCGTGTGTGTGTGCATTTGTGTGTACATGTGTGCGAGTGTGTGTTTGCTTTGTTTTTGGGGAGTTTTCAGTCACTTTGGTGCACTGAAGACTCTGCAGCACTGCATGGGCACTGCAGAAAGCGTTCCGATGTGGTCAGGAGTTGGCTTTGGATGGGTAGTGGTTAGAGAAATGGGGGATGGGTGGGGGGGGGGGAGGAGGAGGAAGCGAAAAGGCAGCCTAAGAGCCCAACCACAGTCCGCTGAGAGGGACGGGGGAGGCTGTGTGGTTGGTGTAGTTTTACGCCCCAGTAAGACCCTAGGCCATACCAGGACGTGCACCGACTTGTGACAAAGCGCACTCATGGCGCGATATGGTGCATTCATTCCCACCAGGTACACCCACACCCTCCACCACACACACACATACATACCCCACCTACTGACCACTGACCATGCCTTCTATTTAATTGCGCCAGATCCAGTGTCTCCCCCTACTGGCCACCCAACACATTTTCTATCTTAGGCCAAATAACAAATAAATGGTGATCGTCCCGGCCCGTGTCTGAAAAATCACCCGCACCTGATTTTTTTTCTATGGTTTATTATTTTCTAAACTGTTAAAAATGCATCGGGTTGGCACCAATTCAACTTTCAGACATCATAAGTAAGTATGCATGGACAGCTGTAAACACCGTAACACCATGTGCATGCACTGGAATTGATGTTTATGTAATTCCATTGAAATCATGTCAAAAATACTTTAAAATAAATATAAATAAAAATAGAAGCCACCCGTCTGACCATGATTTGTGTGATCAAAAGGATGATCACCGACTCTTTTTTTTATTTGGCCTAATTGTGAACGCATTTTCCAGTAGTATCTCACATCCACTTACCTCAGCTTTCTATCAAATTGTGGCAATTTCCCGCTTCCCTCTCACAGATCCCACTCTCTAATAAGGGCAGATATTACCCTCACCCCCTCCCCCCATCCTTCTAAATGACGAATTACACCACCAGCCCACCACCTGGCGGCAGTGGAACGAACTAATCTAATGGCTAAGACCCCAGAACAAATGCATTCGGAAGGACCCAAAATTAAGAGAATCACACAGAAAATCTACATATGAAGAGTTCATCCGCAAAACGACGTAAATGCGAATCCAAAAATGTAGTTTAAATCAAAGATTTTTACCTGAAAATAATTGTAATTCTCACTAATTCCACTTTTCATATGACAACATGGTTATTGAGCAATGAACAAAAGAGAAGGAATATAAACAAAATAAAGTTGCTGAGGGTTTGATTCCAATCTTGATCTCGATTTTTGGATTGGCAGTGACGTGGTTTTGCGCCTGAACTCTTCATATATACATTTTCTGATAAAACTATATTCCACCAGCCCACCACCTAACGGCAGTGGAACGAACTAAAGTAATTGCTAAGACCCCAGAACAAATGCATTCTGAAGGACCTACAATTAAGAGAATCACACAGAAAATCTACATATATACATTCTCTGATAAAACTGTCAAAAATAGATTAGAAAAGCCGTCTATGGCAGCACATTTGATAAATGTACAGCACTTTGTACAGCACAGCGTAAGACATCCATGGTTGTGTCATCATCATCATCATCATCATCAATCCCTTAACCATGAGGGTCGTTGGAGCACCACAGATGACCAGATTTCTCTAGTTTTCCTCGTTCTCCACTGCGTTTGCTGCTCGTGACTGTTGGTTGGTTGTTGGAGTTTTACGTCCTGATAAGGAGCTCAAGTTTGTTTGTTGGGGTTTTACATCCTGGCAACATCTAGCGATATATCAGGATGTAGGTATGTGTAGGGTATGCAGGTATAGCAATACCTCAGGGATTTTGACGCCCCTGCCTTGCAGAGTTGTAAACCACTGCCTTGTGGTACAGGTCCTTGACAGAACCGAAGGCTAAGGGAGCAAACCCTAAACAGAAAACCATGTCACTGTGGCAGCATTAAGGGCGGTTGATGTATGGAACTCCCAACATCTCCCGACCAGCCACTGCAGGGACAAATAGTTTTGCGCCTGTCTTGACATGTTCTTGCCGGTGTGAAACCTCTATTTGCTCCCCGAGAGAGTGCCGCTGGTAACTTGCAAAAGCCAGCAGCACTTCAACACTTTTGCAGGCAGCTTTCATGAAATGTACAACCGCACAAAGCGGAGAGCGGCAGTCAAGTAATGAAAGCAGTCTTTGTCGCATCGCGACCGACAGCATGATGATGATGACGTCCTGATAACATCTAACGTCATATCAGGACGGGCACCGACTTGCGAGAATGCACACTCATGGCAACAACTTTATAGTGCTACCCCACTGGGAGACCAGGCCGCCAATATCCTGACTCGATAGCCCATTCAGTCACATTATCCTGACACTGATCCAAGCAGCTACTTCCGGTATACCAGTGCGCCTGCGCACTCCACATAAAGTTGTATTTATACTACACATAACCTCATACTATTACCACTCATATCTACAACAATGACGTCAGAATATCAAAGTAGAAAGGACAACAGCGCAATCCATGAAATGAAAAAGAAAATTGGAAACAGCAAACACCACTCACTACATTGCCATTATGGGAAGTGCCTGCGAGATTTAGAACGCTTGTTAAATCATTTCTCGCGTGCCCATAATTAATGTGGTGTCCTACTAGCATCTTCTAATGTCGACGGCTGGCAGATGTGGTTGTGTAGGCATGCTAAATAGGAAATCACTACAGGCAAGAGTATAGAAAGGCAGAGTATAGAGTGTGCAGAAGGAACCAGAAGGAGCTTGCTTGTTTTAGTATTATATAGGTTGTAGAATCCAAGATGGCTGTCACAGCTCCTCCAATCAGCACTAGGCATTCATCAATCAACCAATGAACATCCAACCTGCCTGTATCCAAGCCTTGGTTGTTTATGGCTCTTCAGTGCCCGGTTGTGTCTGGGTGTACAGTGATCCGTAAATAACAGTTGTGGGGGGGGGGGGGGGGGGGGGGGGGGGGGATGATGTGAGCAGAGCTGCTAAGGCTCTGTCACACTAACAGTAGTGACCCTCTCACACTATCTATAACTACATAATGACTATCTAAAACTCAGTAAAGGATCACCAGCACCACATAATACCTTAATGCCTCTGGCTCTATATACCATTTACCTTTTTACATATAGCAATTGTAATTACTATAGACTAGTTCACACATCCGCCAATGTCTAAATATCGGGAAATTTTACAATCTGAAGCAATGGGAAGAAGGAGGGGTCACAGCAAGATGGAATGGTGGTTATTTATGGTCGCTGTAGATCAGTGAGAGCTGAGCCTCAGACCAAGAATCATCGGGAAGAGCAAGCAGTATGTCAGGGACAGGCTTTGTATGGCTGATCACACGGAGACATCCACTCACTCTGTGAGCCCGGCAGTGGTTGTCAGTGGTTGTGGATGGTTGGTAGTGGTTGTGGGTGGTTGAGAGGGGTTGTGAGAATTCCAAGTGGTTGTGAGTGGTTGGTAGTGGTTTTGTATGGTTGAGAGTGGTTGAGGCGGGTTGTGATTGGTTGTGGATGGTTGGTAGTGGTTGTGGGTGGTTGAGACGGGTTGTGAGAATTGGGAGTGGTTGTGAGTGGTTGTGAGTGGTTGTGGGTGGTTGAGAGGGATTGAGAATGACTGAGAGTGGTTGTGAGAGGTTGGTAGTGGTTGTGAGTGGTTGTGGATGATTGAGAGTGGTTGCGAGTGATTATGAGTGGTTGATGGTTATTGGGATTGCTTCCGAGTGGTGGGTAGTGGGTGTGAGTGGGTGTGAGTGGTTGTGAGTGGTTCTGAGTGGTCGTACATTTTTGGTAGTGTTTGAAATATATTGTGAGTAGTAAATAGCCGTTGAGAGTGGTTGTGAGTGGTTGGGAGTGGTTGATGGTGGTTGAGAGTGGTTGTCTGTGCTTAGGAGTCACTATGAGTAAGAGTAGGAGTCAATGTGATGATGATGATGATGATGATGATGATGATGATGATGATGATGATGATGATGATGATATGATTATGATGTTTGTTTGTTTGAGTTTTAAATCCTGGCAACATCTAAGGTCATTTCAGGACAGGTACCGATTTGTGACAGTGTGCACTCATGGCGAATTTATAGTGCTGACCCACTGGGAGACCAGGCTGCTGGCACCATGACCCGATCACTCACTCACCTTATACATACATCTTGACACTGAGCTAACAAGTCGTTGTCCTACTCTAGTAATGCCGGTCACCAGGATAGATACTGACAAGTAACAATGATTATGATTAAAAACCACATTGTTTGTTTGTTTGTTGTTGTTTTTACATCCTAGCAACATCTAAGGTCATATCAGGACGGGTACCGACTTGTGACAGTGCGCACTCATGGCGACTTTATAGTGCTGTCTCACTGGGAAACCAGGCCGCCGGCACCATGACCTGGTATCCCACTCAGTCACATTATCCTGACACTGAGCACACCAGTCCTTGCCCTGTCCTAATAATGCCGAGCGCCTGGCTAGGAAGTGACAAGCACCAATTTTCAAGTCATTGGTTTGACTCGACCATGGTTCGAACCCACATTGTAAATCTGTTTTAAAAAGCACCCTGTATAAAATATATCGATCACTGTTTTAATCGTATTACATGCGCAAATGATTCAGTCTATTTAATTACACTATTACCACACACAAAAAGGGAGTGATCTTAGATGCGATAAACTCGATGAATTCTTTGTAAGACGGGGATAATTCGAGCGCTCTGTTAGTTGGTTGTTGGAGTTTTACATCCTGGCAACATCTAAGCCCATACCAGAACGCGGCGATTGCAATGTTATATTAAAGCGTGTGAGCTCTGATGTGCCTTGCGAGCAAATGACCACTGGCATGCAGAAATCTAAAGAACAAGAACAAGAAGAGCCAAGGGGAGAAGAAGAAGAAAGGACAACGCAATGTATTGTTTACTGTATGGAAAGGCAAGAAAGAAAGAAAGAAAGCAAGAAAGAAAGAAAGAAAGAAAGAAAGAGAGAAGGAAGCAAAGAAGAAACAAAGAAGCTAAGAAGAAACAAAGAAACACAGAAGAAAAAAACAAAGAACGGAAGAAGGACAGAAAATAAACAGAAATAAAAAAGAAGGAAAGAACGAAAGAAGGAAAGACTGAAAATAGAAAGAAAGAAAGAAAGACAGAAGGAAGGAAGCAAAGAAGAAACAAAGAAACTAAGAAGAAACAAAGAAACAAAGAAGCAAAGAAGAAACAAAGAAAGAAACAACGAAAGGAAGAAGGACAGAAAATAGACAGAAATAAAAAGGAAGGATAGAACGAAGGAAGGAAAGACAGAAAATAAAAGGAGAAAGATAGAAAGAAAAGAAAGAACGAAAGAAAGAAAGAAAGAAAGAAAGAAAAGAAAGAAAGGAAAGAAAGAATAAGCACCGAAAAATAGACAGAAAGAAAAGAAAGAAAAGAAAGAATAGAAAGAAAAGAAAGAAAGAAACGAAACGAAAGAAAGAAAGAAAAAAAAGAAAGAAAGAAAGAAAGAAAGAAGAAGCACCGAAAAATAGAAAGAAAGAAAGAAAGAAAGAAAGAAAGAGAAGTAAAGAAAGAAAGTCAGCGTGCGTGAGTGTGCGTGTGTGCGTGAATATGTGGAGGGAGCGGGGCCACTATAAGGCAGAATCATACAAAACCAACTTCCTAAATTCATACTTGTCACCGTAATATATACCTTTAGGCAGTACTAGAACCTGGTAAGGACTAGCTAGTTCAAAATCAGGATAACGCGACTGAGTCGGGTATCGCAACATGATGCCTGCAACGCGGCACATCAGTTGAACAGCATCATAAAGCTGCCATAAGTGCACACGCTCACAACTTTGGCCTCAAATATTGTTAGAACTTAAGACCCCAATTATGTGAAGATGCGGTGGGTAGGAGTTACCAACTTTACTTAGAGTGGGGGCAAACTGTTATCTTGGCGTGAAATCATCGGTGAATAGTGAGTAAAGCGACCATTGACTAGTCGGGGCGAGGCGAGTGTACGTGTGCGCGTGAGTGTGGGGGGAGGGGGGCGGGGGTGTGGGAGGGGTGGGGGCACTGGAGGAGGGGAGGGTGTTTCTGGGGACACTGGAGAAGATCTAATCAGGGTGTCTGGAGGGGAGTCTACGACCAGGAGGCAATTATGTGTGCGGCTGCCAAAGATGCTTTGTCTATGCTGCCTCCCCACGGGATGGCGGGTGACAGTTAGAGCGAAAAGCTGCTGACTAACGCACACACACAGACACACATATGCACAGACACACACACATACACATACACAAGCGTGCACAGACAAGCATATACACACAGACACACAGACACACAGACACACAAACACATGCATACATACACAGAGACACATAAACACACAAACACATACACACGTAAACACACAGACACACACATACACAATCAGACACACACATACACGCACAACCACACACATACACACACAGACACATACACACACAGACACACACAGACACACACAGACACACACATACACACAACCACACACATACACACACAGACACACACAGCCACACACAGACACAATCAGACACACATGCACACACAGACACACACATACGCAATCAGACACACACAGAAACACACAGACATACACACACAGACACACAGACACACACAGACACACACAGACACACACAGACACACACAGACACACACATACGCAATCAGACACACACAACCCCAAACGCACGGACACGCACGGATACACAGACACTCACAAACACTCCAGGTCAGGTAGCCACAAGTATCAATTGTATAAGTCATTGGCTTGTCACCTCCAGGATTCCAAGTTCCCACCTTCCGCCTGGGAAGCCTACGCTCTTCCCGATTCGGCTATGACGTCCGGTCATTTTGGATCTGTGCGTTGTGACTGGTTTCCCATGTTCATTTCACATCAACTCTCCCACCTCGATAGCCAATGCCGCCATTTTGGCAGCACTAGTCAATGCCACTTAGCATGTGCACACGCAGCTATAAGGTATTCGTCAGCTGTGTTGATTGGTTCTTGGAGTTTTACGTCCTGGCAACATCTAAGGTCATATCAGGACGGGTACCGACTTGTTACAGTGCACACTCATAGTGAGTTTATAATGCTGCCCTACTGGGAGACCAGGCTGCCAGTGCCTGACATCCCACTCAGTCGCATTATGCTGACACTGAGCTGACCAGTCCTTGCCTTATCCTTATAATGCCAGGCGCCTGGCTTGGAAGCGACAAGTATCAATTTTTAAGTCAGTTGGTCAGCTGGGTGATACAATCTTAGATGTATGCCGGTGTTGTCCTATTGCTTAAAGATGCACAATCCGATAAAAGGATCAATTTTTCAAAAGCAAAACACTTATCTAAATCTTAACCTCTATTTTTTCAGAACCAAACCAATTCTCCAAATTGTATTCTACATATCAAATTTAGATATTGTACACTTATGAAGCACTTCTCACCAGACAGAAGGGAACGCTGAGGCAATTGAATAGAACACATGACTGCCGAAGCCTATGGTGCCAGAGTTTTGGAGTTTTACATCCTGGCAATATCTAAGGTCATATCAGGACGGGTACTGACTTGTGACAGTGCGCACTCATGGTCACTCTATAGTGCTGCCCCACTGGGAAATCAGGTACTGTGAGTGCAGATGGAGGGAGGCGGATCTGAGGTTGATCAGGCGGGGCAAGACTCCTCCAGTCGATGACTGAGGGAGGAGCTGATGGATCAGATGGAAACTTCCGGCCTTATTATACTCGTATAATGGCTTATATAGCATATAAAGTAGAGTCAAATAGCTTCAATTTCACTATTGGTCAAAGTCGGAATTGTGGCACATTCCCTGTGTAGTTATATTGCAGTGAACTGCATCTTTATAGTCATTATCTTTATTTCGGTATCCAGGAGTCTAACCCTGTTTTAGTTGTATTTTATAGAGAAAACCTATGTGACTGTGTAAGCATGCCCTTGCCCTGGAAGGCAGACATAGCGGTTGTAGCATGTCAACCTGTGAAGCGATCGGTCATCCTATCGATCCTGCTCAGTGGACCCATTAGCAGTTTGGGTTATTTTCCATTCCAACCAGAGGTTCATAACTGGTTGATCAAAGGCTGTGTTATGTGTTGTTCTGTCTGTAGGAAAGTGCATATAAAAGACCCCTTGCTGCTTATCGGAAAGAGTAGCCTATGTGGTGGAAGCGGATTTCCCCCAAAGAAATGTCAGAATGACCACATGTTTGACGTCCAATAGCTGATGATACAATAAAAATATCAAATGTGCTCTAGAGCCATTGTTAAATAAAACAAGTTTACTTTTTTTCCTTGCCTATGTCACTCTAACAGTGAAGAAGGGTCATTAATGCTGAATGACCCCTAATAGCCACAGAGGCCCTCAGCCGTGATTAGGTGTCAAATGATGTTTAGTCATCATTTGATCATGATGGTCACGAAGAAGTAAAGTTCTGTTGGTGATATGACTATATCTTTATTGAGGAACCAGCACCACGATGGAATATCCCACTCAGTCACATTATGCTAATATAGAACCGGCCATCATTTGGCCTATCTTACAAAAAGAATGTCCAAATCGGGGTGAGATACGGCACTATCCCACTCAGTCACATTATGCTAAGATCGAAACGGCCTCACAGCAGTATGGCTGCCCCCCCCCCCCCCCCATGTGAAAGGAACGTGCGCCTCCCCACCACCATCCCCACCTCTACAACCACCTCCACCACCCAACCATCACCACAACCTCACCACCTCACCACCACCATCCCCACCTCTACAACCACCACCACAACCTCACCACCTCACCACCATCCCCACCACCTCTACCACCACCCCACCACCCAACCATCACCACAACCCCACCACCTCACCACCACCGTCCCCACCTCTACCACCACGCCCAGCACCCAACCATCACCACAACCTCACCACCTCCCCACCACCATCCCCACCTCACCACCAACCCCCACCACCCAACCATCCCCACAACCTCACCACCTCACCACCAACCATCCCCACCTCTACCACCACCCCACCATCCACCACACTACAACCTCACCACCACCATCCCCACCTCTACCACCCCCCACCACCCAAACATCACCACAACCCCCCCACCTCACCACCACCATCCCCACTTCTACCACCACCCCGCCACCCAACCATCACCACAACCTCACCACCACCATCCCCACCTTACCACCACCCCCGCCACCCAACCATCACCACAACCCCACCACCTCACCACCACCATCCCCACCTCTACCACCACCCCCACCACCCAACCATCACCACCACCTCACCACCTCACCACCACTACTACCGCCTCCACAGTCACGTGTCTCCCCGTTTCTCCTCCTCTTCCTCCTCCTCCACCTCTACCACCACCCACCACCACACCACCATCCCCACGTCTAACACCACCACCACCACATCCACTACCCCACACAACCACCACCACAACCTCACCACAATACCACCACCATTACCGGCCCCAGAGTCACGTGTCTCCCCGTTCCACCACCTCGCCTCTCCTCCTCCCCCTCCTCCCCCTCCTCCCCCTCCTCCCCCTCCCCCCTCCTCCTCCTACCCCTCTACCTCCACCGCCACCAATCAGCGAATACCATTCAGCCACACACCACCTCCAGCACTCCTCACCACCCCCGGATCCCTCGGAGCCTCCTCACTTGGATCCCGATCCTCCAGGCGCTGCTGACAAACCTCGAGACACACCAGCACCTTCCTCCTCCTCCTCCTCCTCCAGTGTAGCAAATTCATGTCACACCCCTTCCTCCCCTCACTCCCCTCCCCCTCCCGCAGTCACCTCCACCCATCTCCACCAGGGGTCGTGCGACGCAGCGCCCATTACTCCTAGTCACGTGACTGGTTCGCGCTTGCGTAAGATCTAATCCTAATCCTCCATGTGCTACCAATACTACTACTACTATTAATACTGCTCCTCCAGTGAGTAGACATTCATATACTTATATATATATATATATATATATATTTATATGTACAGTCAAACCACCTCCACAGATCGATTATTCTAACTCGCTAAACCGACCACCTCCCTAAATGGACCACTTAAAGTCGGTACCAAGGTCGGTCGATTTAGAGAGGTTTTACTGGATATATATATATAGTTAGTATATGTATATACGTGTATAAATCATCGGTATGAGGTATTTTCCTATGATTATTATGATCCGTTATCATCCATTAACGGACTCAGATTGATTTGCTGCGGCAAATTCGCCTATGGTGGCGCCGCCACCAGCAGTTCTTTGTACTTATTCCTCATTCTTTGTATAGATCACTTGCTGCGAAATGTCTTAGCTCTTTCTCTTTCTTCTCCACCTCAGCTAGGATAAGTTTTTATATATATATATATATATATATATATGTAGAGTAAAAGCTCTCTAACCGACCACCTCCAGATATCGACCACTCCCTTATATTGATATCTTTATTTGGGTCCCAAACGATCACCCATACAATGCCATTGTAACGATAATAAAAAAAAGCTCCCTCCCTAAATGAACCATTTAAAGTCAGTCTCGTGCTGTAGTCGAGGTAGAGAGGTTTGACTGTATATTATTTATATATGCATAGACTCTACATCGCTTTGACATCAATCAGACCGCTGCTACACTCACACACACACACCCCTCCAGTCCCACTTACTGGAGAAGCCACTACGGTCCCAGCTCCAGCCCCAGCTCCAGCAGCAGCAACAGCAGCAAGCAGAAGTAGCAGCCGGAGGAGCCACCCTGGAGGAAGTCCGTAGCAGGGAGCACATCCAGCTCCTCCTTCGTACGAAAGGGACTTAATCTGCCTATTCCAGCATCACCCACCACAGGCGGCAGTCAAGCAGCCAGGCAGTCAGGCAGTCAGGCAGTCGTGCAGTCAGGCAGTCAGGCAGTCAGGCAGTCAGGCAGTCACCAGGGGAAGCTGTGACAGTTGGCAGTTCTCTACTTCTCACAAGGTTAGTACTTGTATGACTGGCTCCGGCCAGGGCACGAGGCCGCAGTGCCGGGTGGGGCCAGGCTGGGCATTCTGATAAGGGTGGAAAGGGCGGGATGGACGGAGAGGGGCGGGAGGTCGAGAGGGAAAGAGAGGCGGAGAGGGGCGGAGAGGGGGCGGAGAGGGGCGGAGAGGGGCGGAGTGGGGGAGAGGGGCGGTAAGGGGCGGTGGGGGAGGGGCTGGATATGGGCGGAGAGGGGTGCGGAGGGGCGGAGAGGGATGGGGATGGGCGACGAGGGGCGAAGGGGGCGGAGAAGAGAGGAGAGGGGCGGAAAGGGGCGGAGAGGGGTGGGGAGGAGCGGGGAGGGCCAGGAGAGGGCGGAGAGGGCGGAGAAGGGCGGAAAGGGCCGTAGAGGAGAGGAGATGGGAGGAGACGGGCGGAGACGGGCGGAGACGGGAGGAGACGGCCGGACAGGGGCGGAGACGGGCGGAGAGGGGTGGAGAGGGGCAGAGAGGGGCGGAGAGGAGCGGAGAGGGGCGGAGAGGGGCGGACAGGGGCGGAGAGGGGCGGACAGGGGAGGGAGGGAGGACGTAGTGGTCCGGAACTGGTGTCACTTCTTGTGCGGATTCTGTCTCCTGAATCCCCGAGAACGAAGAGAGGCTTATTAGATATAACATTTACTAGCAGCCTTTCATCCTTTCCTAGTAGAGACTTATGCTAGGTACACACCTACCATTTTTCCGCACCCACCTACCGTATACGATCTAAAACTCCCCAAAAGTTGTGAGGTGTGCACTCCCCTAGCACACCTACCGAATGCAATTCGCGACTTAAAACTCAATTTTAGGGCTAAAAGTGGTTCCTTACGATTGCGATTCGCGATTCGAAAAATGAATCGGCCCGTTTTCAGTTTTAAGCGGGTCAGGTCGAGTCGCGAATTTTAGTGCGCGAATCGTAAACGGTAGGTGTGTACTTGGCATTAGGTGCATGCCATATCGGTTTCCTATTAAAATGGCAACTGTGTTTCTATGCTCTCTTCTCTTGGAGATTTAACACCGCCTATCATGGATGAGTCTGAATAGAATTGTTTTCACCATTAGACAGTTTGTCGATAGAAAGCCTGAGTGTACACTTTTACTGACCCAAGGGATTTTTAACCTCCCACACCACATAGACATGGTATGAGAACAACTGGCTTTTGATGACGCTCTGATTATTCTCAAAGAATACGCAATGGTTGTGTGTAGTAAGTTTCACTGACCTCACAAGCAAGGAGCTAAATATACTGGTAGGTAGAGTGATTGCATCAAGGAGCCTAGAGAGATTGGTGGTTAAGACGCTACCTAGCCCTCCGACGCTAGCCCTCCGAATTTCTTAAGTGTGGAATCGAGTATTTCTCGAGACGCAATGTTGCCTTCGTTTGCATCGCCCTCATGACACTGGTCCCGTGACCAGGATCGTGCACAAGCTATACGCTGTAGGGTTTGTGAACCTATCATGTGTATGTGTATATGTATGCGCATTAGCTGTATGTGTTTAAATGTAAGCACTAAGTGACCTATAGACATAAGCCATTTAAAATAATTACGATTTCAGAGAGGATGAGTGTAATAGTCTGCACTGATCTCACAAGCAATTAGAAAAATAGACAGAGAGGAGTGGCTAGGGTGAGAGTGAATGCATCAGGGAGCCTAGATTGTTGGCATCCTTTAGTCTTTCAGACCATGGAGTAGCGCCGGTAGAGTTGTTGAGGAACATCCTCTTGTACGGCTGTAGAGACCAATCCTCGATTTGCACAATCTGTCGTAGCCCTGGCACGTGAAGTCATATGCATTCCTGTGATTCTCTGGAAGTAACTTCTTCTTTGATGACTGGCTTTTCTCCTGGCCCTTTTGTCCTCGGCACTCTCCTCCATTTGCAAACATCTTTGTAGTGTAACTGAAAACATCCTACACCTCGATATCATGATGCCAGCTCACCATATTGGGAGCCTAGATCGTCTAATGATTAAGACGCTAGACCGGAAATAGCAGAAGTGTGGGTTTGACTTGGATTCCCCCATAATAATGTAAACTTGAAGTTGCATAGTCTGATGCTTTTGAGTTTTTTCTATTTTCTGAGATGAATATATTATACTCATTGTTATAATCTACTTTACTTTAGTTTGAAGTAACTTTAATTTTAAATGGCTAAGTTTGGAGATATTTGACGTCAAAACATGTCAAAATAATTTTGGCAAGCACGCCAAAACTCTGACACCATAGACTTCAGTCGTAATGGTTTCTATTATTAATTGACTTATTACGCCCTTCTATGCAGAAACAAATGCTTAATAAGTGCATCAATGTCTAAGTTGAATATGTAGAATCAAATCTAGATAAGTGTTTTATTTTGAAAGTTTAATGTTTTCATCGGACTATGATAGAGTGCCCTCACTAGCAGGACCCATCCTACCACTACATACGCTTTAATTTAAATACTCAATCCAAAATAAATAATTGCAAATTAATGTTATGAATTAAAAAGCCATAATATTATGGTGGTCTAATTGATAATTAACATCACCATTCCACCGTTAAGGTGGCATGATTTACATATCACAGATTGATATCAAAATTAGAGTTGGTTGCCCTCACAACCTCGTCTAGTTTGATATCAATCCGCGATAATAGGGAAAACACGATGGTAAGTACGACCTTCTTACTAGTTATCTAAAGAAATTACGAGAAAGGCACTATTAATAGTGTCATCGGGGTGATGAAAATGGGAAATATTGCACCTAGAGCGGGACTCGAACCCATATCTCTTTGCATTCCGGGCCAGTGGGCTAACCATTACGCCGCCTAGGCTCTCTGATATCAACACACTACCCACGCCTACCTGTCTATGTGGTTACTTGCCTGAGAGGTCAGTGCAGTGACTCGAACCCACATCTCTTTGCATTCCGGGCGAGTGTGCTAACCATTACACCACCTAGGGTCCCTGATATCAACACACTACCCATGCCTACCTGTCTATGTGGTTACTTGCCTGAGAGGTCAGTGCAGACTACTACACTCGTCCCCCTGGAATTGCTTACAATTACATAGATACAGGCAATGCACTAACACATACATACACAGGGTAGGTTCAACAACCATACAGCACGTAGCTTATACAGGATTCTGGTCACGGAAACCAGTGTCATGGGGGTGATGAAAATGGGAAATATTGCACCTAGTGCGGGACTCGAACCCACATCTCTTTGCATTCTGGGCCAGTGTGCTAACCCTTACACCACCTAGGCTCCCTGATATAAACACACTCCCCACGCCTACCTGTCTATGTGGGTACTTGCCTGAGAGGTCAGTGCAGACTACTACAATAGTATTATACTGGCTAGAGAATATATTTTCACAAGATTCGGCTTGTCTTGTGTCTCTATTTTGAACGATGAGTGGCTATATATAAGGTGCTATAATAGCTGGATAATTTAATTAATTTTCAGTGATTTTAGCTTCTGTCTCGTGTGTCCATATTGATTGATTGAGTGATTAAATATATACAAAATTGTCAGCGTTACAGTGAGTAAGGATAACGACCACTGAAGCATGGGTGAGCAGCTGGCGACACCTTGGGAGGTCATGAGGTACCAATAGGTAATTTAATGAGTAGAAGTGACCAGCCGATGACTTAATGGCTGGGGAGTAGATGGATTGTCCGGCTTATTATAATCGTATAATGGCTTATACAGCATATATGGATATATATACTTCAAGTTTGACTAGTTGGCTCAGTGTCAGGATAATGTGACTGAGTGGGATATCAGGTCATGATGCTGGTGGCCTGATTTCCCAGTGGGGCAGCACTATAAAGTTGCCATGAGTGCGCACTGTCACAAGTCGGTACCCATCGTGATATGACCTTAGATGTTGCCGGGACGTAAATCTCCAACAACCAACCAATCCAACAAACTGCCCAAACCGGCTGACCCGCGGTCACTCAAGTGTCAGTGTGTAGTGGGAGGTGCCTCGAGAAGAAACGTGTGTGTGGTCTGACGGGGGGGGGGGGGGATTGGGGTTGGGTAGAGGGGTGTGGGAGGGGTGAAGGGGTGTGGAAATGGTTTATTTGTTTGTTTGTTGTTGTTTTACATCCTAGCAACATCTACGGCCTTATCAGGACGGGTACTGACTTGTGACAGTGCGCACTCATAGCAACTTTATAGTGCTGTCCCACTGGGAAACCAGGATGCTGGCACCATGACCTGGTATCCCACTCAGTCACATTATCCTGACACTGAGCACACCAGTCCTTGCCCTGTCCTAATAATGCCGAGCGCCTGGCTAGGAAGCGACAAGTATCAATTTTATAAGTCATTGGTTTGATACGACCAGAGTTCGAACCCACGACCCACGATCTTCCAGCACGGGAGACGGATGCTCATGACTAAGGTGTTTCTAAATATCCAGAACAGTTTGCGATAATTTTAGGACTCATTACCACCAGACGGAATTGCCTAAAGCTACAGTGTTCGCTCTCCACACGGGTTCGAACCCCGGCCGAGTCAAAGCAATGACTTACAAATTGATACTTGTCGCACCCTAGCCTGGCGCTTGGAATTACTAATGTAATACTAGGACAGGGCAAGGAGCAGTGGAATGAGGAAGACCAATTGTCCAAGTTTGGAATTTCCGCTGCGTCATCAACTTATGTACCAAAAAAAAGGCCATAGGTTCGATCTCCAGCAGAGTCAAACCAGGCATTTAAACTACCAGGCAATTAGGAAATTAACAACAAGCTGGATACTTGCCCGGTAAGGTATTTGGCTTGACTCGGTCGAGAATCGAACCCGCTACCTTCTCCTGTAGGAAGCGAACACCTTACCAATTCGGTCATCCCGTCGTTAAAGAGGGATATAGTCTTCAGCAGACATTGCTATTATAATAAATCCATAATTAATTAATTAAAGAAGTTGGATTTGACGCAGGATCTTTCACACATTTAGTAGACAAGTAGACCAACTACCAAGCACCATGTACGTGTTTACATGCCGTATCCCAGTCAAAGCTCTGCTAGAATTGCTCTGCCATTACCTCCTCCGGGCAGTGAGAATCCTCAGTGTGCCTGCCCGGGGATCCTCCAGGGTTTGCTTGTGATGATAGCATTGGGGGGTGGAAGGGGTGAAGGGGGTGGGGTGGAGACCAGACTAGGAGGAGCTTGGGGAAGGGGGAGTGGGGAGAGGGCGGTATTGGAGGGGGCAGTTTTGGAATAGGAAGGTTGGCTGGTTGTTGGAGTTTTACGTCTTGACAACATCTAAGGTCATATCAGGACGGGTACCGACTTGTGACACTGACAGTGCACACTCATGGTGACTTTATAATGCTGCCCCACTGGGAAACCAGGTTGCCGGCACCATGATCCAATATGCCACTCAGACACATGGAGGGGAGAGGGAGCGGAGGGGAGGGGATGGGAGAGGGGGAAGGAAGGGGAGAGGGAGGGGAGAGGAAGAGATGAAGTGGATGGGTAGAGGGACGAGAGAAGGAGAGGAGAGGAAGAGGAGAGGGAGAGGAGAGGAAGGGAAGAGGGAGGGGAGAGGAAGAGAGGAAGTGTATGGGTAGAGGGAGTGGAGAAGGAGAGGAGAGGAAGGGAAGAGGGGGGAGGTTCTTGATAGAGGAGGTGGCATAGCGAGTATGGAGGGCGGGAGAAGGGGGGAAGGGGGAGAGTAAGGGAAGGAGAGAGGGAGGGGAGAGGGAGATGAAGGGAGAGGGAGGATAGAGGGAGAGAGGGGGAGGGAGAGAGTGGAGGGGGAGAGGAGGGGGGGAGGGGAGGGGAGAGGGGCTGATAGGGAGAGGAGGGAGAAGACGAGAGGAAAGGGTGGGAGGGTAGGGGGGAGAGGGAGGAGAAGGGAGGAGAGGAGGGGAGAGGGAGGGAAGAGGAAGGGAGAGGGAGGGTGGGGAGGGGAGAGGGAGGGGAAGAGGGAGGGAGAGGGAGGGTAAGGGAGGAGAGGGAGAGAGAGGGAGGGGAGAGGGAGGGGAGAGGGAGGGAGAGAGGCGGAGGGAGAGGGAGGGGAGAGGAGAGGAGAGGGAGGGGAAAGGGAGGGGAGAGGGAGAGGGAGAGGAGAGGGAGGGGCGAGGAAGGGGAGAGGGAGGGGAGAGGGAGGGGAGAGGGAGGGGAGAGGGAGGGGAGAGGGAGGGAGAGGGAGGGGAGAGGGAAGGGAGAGGGAGGGGAGAGGGAGGGGAGAGGGAGGGAGAGGGAGGGGAGAGGGAGGGGAGAGGGAGGGGAGAGGGAGGGGAGAGAGAGGGGAGAGGGAGAGGAGAGGGAGGAGGGGATGAGAAGCCCAGCAGCTGACTGTAGGTCTGACCTCCCTTGACCCTTCCCACCTCACCTCAACACATTTTCAATTCGCCAGGTGTTTTGGTTCGGCGGGAAGCAGCACCTGGATATATCTCACCACCTTTCTTATTTTGTCGTCTGCTCCGAGTAAAACCATTTTCTGTCCGCTAGGAAATTCTCAGTCGTATTTCTCCAGGCACTGATTAACCGTTAATTCGCCAGCAGAACACTGAACAGTGTGTGGGGATTAACAACGATGTGTTGTTACGTCACGGGCAGAGCAGACGAACTTATCCTGATGGCAGACGATGGGGAGACAGAAAGCGCGGGAAATGACTTTCTTTACACTGCCCTTCGGCTGCAGAGGTATGAGTGTCTGCCTGGTTTACTAAGACAATGTTCATACAGAATTCGCAAAACTGGACTGCTCCAACATATCTTTAATAAGTGATTTTTGTTAAAACAACTCATGAATTTGTATATATGTCGCAAAAATAAGGGGAACTATATTAATATGCACGTCAAACACTACATGACAGTGAAATGTATATTTGCCTTAATATATATCATACATAACATGTATAATATTTATATTTACTAACATATATAATATTATAATATATTATATATATATTATATAACATATATAATATATAATATATATAATATATACAATATCTACAATATATATAATATATAATACCCACACACCAGTGATTGGGTGCTGCAACCTCACCTACTCATCTACTGCTCATGCCTCAGCTCCGACGGTGGTGCCACCGCTCGCCTGCTCACTGTCCTACTCATTTGCTGCTGAGAATATATATAATATATAATATATATAATATATACAATATTATATTATATAAAATATAATAATATATATAATATAATATATAAAAAATATAATATACATATAATATATATAATATATATACTATATATACTATATATACTATATATAATATATATAATATATATAATATATATAATATATAATATA